>CM059268.1:5438386-5490886 GCA_030347295.1 Setipinna tenuifilis | reverse complement strand
CAGTGTTATGTACACACACATTTCAAATGTGTCCGTTGTGACCGGTGTGTTCTCTCTCTCTCACACACACACCTCAATCATTGTAGCCCTGTTATTATCATACTCATGTATCCCTCTCTAGCTGTGCCTGGCTTTCGTCTATGAATTAGTGTTTATACTGTGTTTCTAAACCAGGGACATCACTATGTAAATATGGCTTGCTTGATCAACTGTGGAAATAAAACATTTTTTTCTATGACTACAAAGTTCAGGACAAAGTCTTTAACACAAAATGCCTTTATTGCATATAAAGCTCCAAAGAGATTGTGTACTGGTAGTCAACAAACAGGATAGGAAAGCACATGCATATTGAGGACAGAATACAGAAACAGGTGGTTGCTAGGGGCTACTTCATACATCTCTGTGGGAATACTGAATATACATTGAAGGTGTGTCTTTTTTTTCCTCACTGGACAGTGTAGGAACATTAATTTTATTTACATACCAACCCTGGCTAGTAGAACAGTATATGTGCAAAGGAGGAGGGTCATGAACATGAATCTGTCCACTCATTCTCATGTGCATTAAAACAACAGATGCATGACCACCGTCCTCAACACTTCTCACGCAGTAAAGTTGGGGGGGTGGGGGGTGTCTGAGAGCTAACATTTAAGTTCAATTGTACAGTAATAATACTGCTGACTTGCATTGGTCCTCAGTGCGTTTGGTTGACTTTGACAAACAGTAACAGACTTCATCACTAGAATGCACACACACCTTTCAGAAAAACATTTACACACGCACACTCTCTCTCACACACTCTTTCTCCCTCACACACACAAACACAAACACAAGGAACAATTGGCCAAATACATGGCTCTTAGTCTTAGAGCTATTTAGTCTATGCTCCGGCAACATGGTAAGTGTTCAAGAAGAAAATCAAAGAATTTTTAAATATCTTGGGAATGCAGCTACACAGGCAAATATAACAATATCTCTGGCAATAAGCTAAACATTCAAATTCTACAGACAACTGCTTTAAAACTGATTACCTTAACATTAAAATGTAGAAAAATCTTAAAAACAAAGTTGCTTGGTATTGCAAAGATTACATAATATTTCTGAACGTGTACTCAGCATTCAAGGATGATGCACAGCAGATTAGTAAGGCATAATCGTCAACTAAACTACGACGGCAAAAACACTCTGCATAAAACCATCTCCGCTATCTGCCAAAAGCAGATTTGTTCTCTCGTGAACACCACTCACTTCAACGTTAATCTCCCAAGAAAAGCCAAAATCCTGCAATCCCTCACGCAGATTTAAAGCTGAAGGTAAATAAGTGGGTGTTTAAGCACACCAAATCTCACACACTCTCAGTGTCACACACACACACACACACACACACACAGAATAAAGCACAAAATGGACGCTGGGCAAAAAGGCCCATTACCCATGAGTCATTGGTGTGTGTTTTTTGTTGTGTTTTCTTACAAAACTTCAAAATCTTTATTGGCGTCTCTCAGTACTTGAACCCTCGGCGGGCAGGTGCGGGGCTGGGTGGGGGCGAGGGCTGGCGAGAGCGGAGTACGCGTGCGTAGGGCGTGGTGGTGTTGTCCACGCAATCGCCCCCGGCCCCGCCCCCCTGGCGCGTGATTGGCCGGCTGGTGGGCGTGCGCGAGGGGAAGAGCGAGCGGAAGAAGGGGCGCTTTTCAGGGGGCGGGATGTTCTCGGGGGCAGCGGCGGCGCAGCCTCGCTTCTTACAGGACGAGCCAGGGGTGGGCGGGGCAGGGGGAGGCATAGTCTCCGCCTTCCTCCTAAGCTCCGCCTTCACCAGCTGCAGACTTGTGTGGAGCTCCACCAGCATCTGATCCTGGGAGAGGAAGGGAGGAAGAAGAGAAAGAGGGAGGAAGAAGAGGGAAGAAGAGAAAGAGGGAGGAAGAGGAAGGCGAAGACAAGGATGGACGACAAGACAGAGAGAGGGAAAAGAAAGAGAAGACGGGACCGAAAGACACAAAGGGAGGAAAAAATAGAGGGAAAGAGAGGGAGGGGAAGTGCACCAGGCAGAAAGCAAGCGGGGTTAGATGAGGTAGCGATGGAGAAAATGATTAAATGGAAGGATTTAGAAAAGAAGACAGAAAGAAAAATATGGCGGCAAGATGAGATTTGGTTGGTTGGTTAGAAAAAGTACAGTTAAAGAGGGGTGAAAAAAAATGAAGCCAGGGGATGGCAGAAAGGGAGAGATCATTAAAAATTATACACTGCCGTGCAGGAGTGCAAGAGTTGATTGTGTGTGTGTAAGGTGTGTGTGTGTGTTCCCCAGATCTAGAGCTTTAGCCGCCATGTTAGCAGCGGTGTGTGTGAGTTGGACTAAGGGGGAAGGACAGAAAGAGAGAGAACCCCAACAGAAGAAGAGGAGTGCTTTCATAAGGACAGCAACTCTCATTTAGACACTACAAAAACGACATCTCTGTATGTGTGAGGCTGTCTACTCATACACCATACATTTGTATGCCAGTGTGTTTTAGAAACCTGGTGTTAACATGTGTATGTGTGTGTGTGTGTGTGCATGGGAATAAGAGAGCTTTGTAATCAGCTTTGTTTTGGAAGTGACCATTCCAACTTCTCTGTGGATGAAAGTGTGTGTGTGTGTGTGTGTGTGTATTTACATGTGTGTGTGTGTGCGTCTATTTACATGTGTGTGTGTGTGTGTGTGTGTGTGTGTGTGTGTGTGTGTGTATTTCTGTGTGTGTACCTGTTTGGCGAGTTTCTCATCTGCGCCGCTCAGGGCCTGGCGGAGTCTCTCTCCGTCCGTGTTGTGGCAGCACGCCCTCTCGCCCGACTGCAGCTCCCCCACCAACTGCTGCAGGTCCTCACGCAGCTGACGCAGGTTCTGCACACACACACACACACACACACACACACACACACACACACACACACACACACACACACACACACACCAAACGTGTTAAAACTAACTCATGGAGATGCGCAGTTCTACAGTTTCAATTATCACAGCTTGCAGTTAGCTCATGTTCACTCCGCCAAAACCGCTCTCACATTTACCAAAAAAACAAACAAAAAAAAACACCCTTCATTTAGAACATGTATATAAGCACGCACACACACAGACAGCTACACACACACCTTTTGTCCCTCCTCTAGTTTACGATCAGCTGTGGAGGCCATGGCACTGTTGCCGGTTGTGGCTTCCTGTCTGTTGCAGCGCTGCAGTTCTGATGGGAGAGAGGGAGAAGGAGAGAGGGAGAGATAGCCAATCAAAGAGCAGGTAATGCACAATATATCACTCTGATCAGGTCTGACTGAGGAAAACATTTTTTTTTCTGTCATTTTGCAATTTGGTTTGTTGTCAAGTAAGCAGTGTTGTGTTTTTTTATTTGTTTTGCCCAATACAAACATATTCCAAAATATACCAAAAATATTCTTATACACAATATGGCTTAGCTTTAATAAATAGTACACTGCGATACGCTATGCTTTCATGGGCAAGATCAAATATGCGCACACACACACACACACACACACACTCTTACCGAGTGTCTTGAGCTTGAGTTCTGTCCTGCAGAGGTCCAGCTCGGCCCGGCACTGTTCCAGTTCCAGCCTGCACTGCTGCAGCTCTGCGTGTGTGTTTGCCTGTGCCTGCGAGTGTGTGTTTGAGAGTGTGTGTGCCGCCAGCCGCTGCGAGCGCCGCACGCCACCTCCCTCCTCCTCCTCGGCCACCAGCGGCGGGAAGATGGACGCCATGCCAACGCTGCTCTCGGACCGCAGCGACGACCGGTTCTCCAGCGTGGCGTTGAGCTCGCGAATCTGCTCGTCTCGCTCCTGGGTGGGAGAGACATGTTTATAACATGCATGTTAGTGAAGAGGAGGCGCACACAGCAAACAGTTTTAGAGTAGGTGCTGGACTCTAAAAGCACTTCAGACATGAATTTTCTTCTTCTTGTCCAGATTAAGAGCAGTGCATCAGACACTGGTAGAAAGAGAAACAGTGTATCAAATGCTCTGTATTGCCTTTGCAGGTATGAGGTTTTGACAATAAAGACCACAACTACTTCATTCTCCTGACTGGTATTCAGACTGGTCTGCTTGCGTGTGATGGAGTGACCATCACTACGGTTGTGGGTGTGCTCAGAGACCTGGGTTCGAAGCCAGGTGGAGTGACTTCTTCCCCGCTTCGCTACAGCACACACACACACACACACACACACACACACACACACACACACACACACACAAAACACTGTACCTCGATCTCCTGGCTGTAGTATTTCTTGAGGCTGGTCTGGAGGTTGCTGATCTTCTTCTCATAGCGCTCTTCCATAATCGTCTGCTCAGCTTCTAGCGTTTCACTGACACACACACACAGACATAAACACACCTTCAGTATACACACCACTTTAAATTCACTAATTCACTGGATAGGAGCAGAATATATTGCCCCATCAAAGCACACACATGTGGAATGAAATGAATTGACATGGCATGTACAATGGTCTGTGTGGGTGTGCGTTGTTAGTACTTGACCTCAACCTACTGGCTGGTTTTTATGTGTACCTCCTACTCTACATACTTGATTACACATTTATGTGTGTGTGTGTGTGTATATATATGTGTGTGTGTATATGTGTACCTGAAGTCCTCCTGCGTGTGTGTGTGTGTGTGTACCTGAAGTCCCCCTGCATGCGTGTTATGATCTCCATCATCTCTGCCACCACCTCCTCCCTCACGGCTGCCTCCAGCTCTGCCTTCTCCTGACGCTGACGAAGCACCTCACGCTTCAGCACGTCTATGGCCTGCAGCAGAGCCTACACACACACACAGGCACACACACACACACAGACACACACAGACACAGGCACACACAGGCACACACAGGCACACAAAACATATAACTAGGTGGATCTTCCAGAATGCGGGTCTGGTCCTTTCCCTTGGCAAGTTAACTTGGTACATGTGGTAAAGTTACTTAAAGAGAGAGGAAAAAAACCCCTCTGGCTTTGGTTTGCTGAGAGAATTAGGTGGTGAGCCTTTGCTTTTTTAGGAGGCTTACCATTTTACCATATCTGACCAACAAACTCCCAGAGGCAATGCCTATTACATATACACACACACAGGGTCACTTAAGACCTGAAGTATTGTCTGTCCACATATGCAGAGACAAACATTTCAGCAAACACACACAGCCTTAAGCACTGCCTTCACATGTAAACACATACAGACTGTTTTCAATATGCACACGTACAACCATAACTCATGGAGGTCATCAACTGCTGTTTGCACGCACGCACACACACACGCAAACACTTACATCCGAGTCGAGTACGGTGACGTCTGCTTCGTCGTCACTCTCGAGGTCCTCCAGCAGGCTGCTCTCGTCCGCCACTCCGCCCTCTTGTTGCTCACGCAGCAGAGACAGGATATACGCCACACGCGTCTTAGTGGACGGGCCATGCACTAGCTACACACACACACATAAAAACACACACGCGTACACACACACACACATGCAGGCAGAGACACACACACACACACACACACACACACACACACACACACACAGAGGCAGAGACACACACAGACACGCATAAACACACACGTATAAACACACGTTACCCAAAATGCTTTCCCAAACCATTATGTTAGTAAATATTTATTATACTACTTAAAAGTGTTAAATAACATTTCATTTAACCGAATGAGATGATCCTGACATTCTCAGGTCTCATAATGTCTGTATGATTAACGGCCACTGCTATGGTCACTACATCTCTACATCGTCGAACCCGCATCTGCACACTTCCCAATGAAGGTCCTAACGCCGTCACAGCAACATGCACACAATCACTCCAGCGAATGAAACACTAACACTGGTGAGGCACTAACCTGTGTAGCGATGGCGGAGAACTTGAGGGCCTGCAGCGTCTCGTCGTAGGTGGAGGCGCAAGGGTTAATGTTGACCACCATGACGGAGCGGCCCAGCCCTGTGAAGAAGTTCTGCAGCACACGGGTCAGCTTGCTGTCCCTGAACGGAACCACCTGCGGGGCCCGAGACCTGGAGGAGGGGTGGGCAGGAGGAGTGTGAGTATTCTGGTCACTCTGGTCAGTGTGTGTTTGCACTGCTGCTTGTTAAGACAACACAATGGTGTTTGTGTAAATAGGTCAACTCGCCAAACAGGTACACACACACACACTCACATTCACACACTCACATTCACACACACACACACACATTCACACACACACACACACACACACACACACACACACACACACACACTCTTTCATCCACAGAGAAGTTTTAATGGTCATTTGCAAGGGTGTGGATGTGTGTGTGCACAACTGAATATGCATGAGTGGTGCAAGTTCATTTACACACCTACTTGCTGAGAGCAATGATTGAGTTGCTTATCGCGAAAATGTTGGGAGCTGGGTGTGTGTGTGTACACACAGAGGTACCTACTGCTCTGGTCACTCTGGGGTGTGTTTGTGTGTGTGTAAAATAATGATTTTCTTTTGAGGAGCTGGTACTCAACTTTTTTTTTAAGTTTTAGCTTGCCAGCAGCTTGTATAGGTTCACATTTTGTAAGGTTCATTTCCACCTCTGGTATGTGTGTGTGTGTGTGTGTGGTGCTTACTTGTTGTTCTGGTTGTAGCGCAGCGTGCTGATGCAGCGGCCCATTGTGTGTAGGGAGGTGTGTGTGTGTGTGTGGTGCTTACTTGTTGTTCTGGTTGTAGCGGAGCGCAGTGATGCAGCGTCCGAGTGTGTGTAGGGAGGTGTTGATGTTGTTGGCCTCCTTCATGCGCTCTCCGTTCTTCTGGTCCTTACAGCGCTCAGAGCCAGCCAGGTCACACAGAGACAGCCTGAGTGGGGAGGGAGCATTTGGAGACGTCAGTGAGAGTGTGAGAGAGAGAGAGAGAGAGAGTGTGTGAGTGCATTGTACATGCAAAAGAGGGGGTGTGAGTGTGTGTGTGTGTGTGTGTGTGTGTGTGTGTAGGAAAGTGTGTACGCAAAAGAGGGTGTGTTTGTGCATGCAGGAAAGCGTGTGAATATTGTGTATGCAAAGGAGGGTGTGTGTGTATGAAAGTGTGTGTATATTGTGTATGCAAAGGAGGGGGTGTGTGTGTGTGTGTACTTACTCGCTGATGCGTGTTCCTTGTTTGAGGTCTGGCTGGACGTGCAGCAGGCGGATGGTGAAGATGCTGTGGCTGAAATTCAATAATCAGAAAGAAACAGCATTTAGCGGGAGTTAGCCATTTTGTGGTGATAATTAATTTAATTTGCAACTTGCAAAAACATTTGTGGCTGAAAGGTGTGTGTATATAGGGTCAAGTGGGGTTTGTGTGTGTGTGTGTGTGTGTGTGTGTTAGTACCTGCGGCTGGAGTTGTGATTCAGGTGTGTGCTGGCAAAACTCTGGTTCCGTCGCCCCGCCTTCAGAACCTTCCAGGCCTCATCCGCACTGCGCACCTGGATCCAGGTGAGGTCTACACACGCACACGCACACACACACACACACACACGTTATAAACAGTGCCAATTTAACAACGTCAACGGTAGATCTGGCAATGACAACAAAAACTAATTTTTATTTTACCATAGAGAACAATAAGACGAGACACCAATATTTGTGTACTTTCTGCAGACACATAACTTCCAAGCAAAAAAAGGCCGCCTTTGATCTGAGGATTTTTAACTAGGACCTCTGGCTGTGTTGTCTCTCTTAACCAATCACTTGCATGCATTCCCCTGTAGAGCCATGTACAATACTCTAATACCCTCATTCCATGAATCTGACTAAGAAGATTAAACCAAAACATATCGTTTCTTAACAAAATTAACATAAGTTAATATAATTCAGTACTGGCACACAAACACATTACCAGTGTATACAGAGCTTATTACATGATGTAAATGATGTGCCAGGCTGTGTTTGTGTTTCGCTGATGTAGGGTGCGCACACACGCACGAACACACACACGAACGCACACACACACTTACCTTTGACGTAGGGATGGCCATGCTTGTCATCGCTGAGGCGCAGGGTGGCCCTCTTGCGGCACTGCAGGGAGGGCGGAGAGTCCAGCAGGTCGTAGATGAACTCGTTGTAGATCTCGTAGAAGGACACCCACACGGACACCTGCACCCCCTCCTCCAGCTCCTCGCCACGACTCAGGCCCAGCCCCTCAGCCTCCAGACACACGCTGTCTGAATCTGTCACACACACACACACACACACACACACACAAGATAGCAGATACAGGGCATTACAATTCACAATACTGACATCATGTAGTTTGCTTGTGGATATCGATGTGGCAACTTCAATTATTCATTATCTAATTCCATTTATGTAACAGTGAGACAGTGCGAGTGTAGTGTAGTAAATCAAATCTCACGGCAACTGACTACAAATCCAGACAAACCCAACCAGAATTCACATACGGTACAGCCTCTCTGTGGCCCCCACCCTGGTCCTCCCACCCCCTTACCCCCTTACCCCCCAGCCCTCCAGCTCCTTTACCCTCCAGCCTGGCTCCCCACCCTGGTTCTCCACCACCTGCTCCGCCTTAGGGGTGGAGGACCATGCCCTCTTACCCTCCAACCCCTTTAGCCCCAGCTCCCTTAACCCCCAACCTGGTCCTCCACTCCCAACTCCCAACCCCTGCTCCCTTATCCCCCAGCTCCCACACCAAACACCGCTTACCACCCTCCCCAACCCCCTGGTCCTCCACCCCCTGCTCCCTTAGCCACCCTCCCCAGCCCCCTGGTCCTCCACCCCCTGCTCCCTTACCACCCTCCCCAGCCCCCTGGTCCTCCACCCCCTGCTCCCTTACCCTCCAGCTGGGTGGCGATGTGGCTGGTGGCAGAGAGGCCTCCGATGCCACTGTCGTAGCTCACGCTGGTGTCTTTACGCAGGCGAGACGTGGACAAGTCATCCTGGCACACACACATGGAACCAGGCATGTTAAACATGTTGCATGTAAGCTCAAGGGAAAATACACACAGACACAGCACAACCAAAACACACACCTGTGTTTATTTCAGGTTTCTTTTTTTTCTATCAACTAAAATTATGATACCTGTGCCACAATAAATTACTTGTGATAGAAGTGTTATTTGCTAGCAACAAAACACCTAGCGACAAAAACAAACAAACAAACAAACAAAAACGAATGCATAAAGTTAGCTCTGGAGTGTGTGGCACCTTTATGGTCTTTCAATTTTATTCACCCAAGTGACGTCTCGAGCCAACCGCCCTCATCAGCTGCTTGCTCTCTCTCTCTCTCTCTCTTACCTCCCTCAGCAGGGCCTCCCTGCGCATGCTCTCCACTTTGACCTCGTTGGTGTCGAGCCTCCGCACCTCATGGCTCAGCACGGGCTTCAGGTCCAGAGCGGGGTACAGCCGGCCCGACAGCTTCAGGAACACCGACACCAGCGCCCGCGGCAACAGGCCCGCCTCAGAACCCAGACCTGTAACATAGTAGGAAGGAAACACGTTTGTGTGACATGCGACACGAATATAAATACGAAAAACTTTACTGTCTTTGGTTTCGGTTTGCATTTACCCATGGGGACCAGGTTTGAATCTGGCTTGTGGCCATTTTCCCAACCCTTCCCCATCTCTCTCTCTCTCTCACACTTACTTCCTGACACCATCTTAACTGCCCTGTCTCAATAAAGCTAGTAAAATAAATAGATAAATAAGTTCCTGACCTTGTATGGTGTAGGTCTTGCCGGAGTTGGTGACGCCGTAGGTGTAGAGCAGGCGGTTCTCCCCCCTCAGCACGTCCCGGACCATCTCCCTCATGGTGCGGTCGTAGAACTCCTGCTGGCTAGTCTCAGACCCACAGATCTGCAGGAGAACACACACACACTCCCTCAGCAACACACCACATAGTCTGTGTGTATATGCGTGTGTGCCCATGTATGTTTGAGCACCTGTGTGTGAGCGTATGTGTGTGCATGTTCTAGCTGAGTAAAGCTGAACTTCCATGCTCTCTATGTGTGTGCGTGTGTAACCTGGGTAAAGCTCTCATGAGGATGTGTGAGTGTGTGTTACCTGAATAAACTTAGTTAACTTGTGCATGGTCACTCTGGGAGTGCATTTGTGATCTGGATTAAGCGGTGTGTGTGTGTTTTACCTGTGAAAAGCTGAACTTGTGCATGCTCTGTGTGACACCCCTGTCGGCGTACTTCATGGTGTGGGAGTCTTTGGGGGCCCTCAGAAGCAGTGTCTCGTCTCCCTCTGTACACACACAACCCTGAAACGCATATGCACGCGCGCGCACACACACACACACACACACACACACACACACACACACACACACACACACACACACACACACACACACACACACACACACACACACACACACACACACACACACACACACACACACACACACACACACACACACACACACACACACACACACACACACACACACAACGGCTAAGCAGGCAGCTCACAGACCACTGGCTCCCACTGACCTTATTAAAGCCAATGTGTAGTGCAAACCACACCGCACAGCTACATACAGGGAGACATCTATACTAACAGGTGGCAGTAATCCTGGAGGAAACACTACCACAGTTGAACAACTATACTACTTCATAAGTTTTAAAATGTATTAGTATGTGACGGATAAAACTGTTTCAATTCCTGAAAGAAGTCATGGAAATTACAGATGATTTTCTGCTCATAGATGTGCACCTATCATGGAACCATGAAGTCCTACAAGCATCATTTGCCCCCTGCCCCGTGAAGTAGGTAACCCACCTGCTCCTCTCCTCTGTCCTTCTCTGCCTGGGTGAGAGGCCTGATGCGCAGGTACACCTTCAGCTTCTCCGAGCCCTCGTCTCCGCTACCCCGCCGCTCTCCTGCAGACTTGCCCTGCGGGACAGGAAATAAACATGATGCAGGCTGGCGAGATGGGCTCAATGCCATAGCAAAACAAAAACAAACAAACAAACAAACAAACAGGTAAATTACAATGCAGAATGAAAGGACGACAACAAACAGAATTATTGTTCACGTCAGGATATGTTGTATGATGTAGAACTTCAAAAATGATACACTTCTGTAAGTTTCCATGTCTGGAATATAGGTTACAGTATTACAATTCCATGATCTGTGGGAATCCTGAAAGTAGGTAGGTTCAGGTACAAGATCTTTCAAGGAAGGCATGCTCTCCATCGTGTAAGTATGAGCGTATGAGGTGGGAATGCTTAAGATCCAAGTTCCAAAATGTGTGATGAAAACCGATTAATGAACCGTAACTAAGGTAGCATTACACCATCTCAGATAAGCGCACAGACACACACACAACAAAAACTGTCTGTAAAAGTCAAAGGTTTAAGACACAGACATACAAAGGTCCTTGTTTTCTCTGTGTGAGTGTAACGCCACATGAATGGAAGTGATTTAAGAACAGTTCCGACAGAAGGAGAGAGTAAGAAATGCTTTGGCTGCAGCACCATGGCCTCCAGGAGAAAGATTAGATTCATGGCCTCACACAGGCCCTCATTGTAAGCGCCCCACTGCAGGCAATGTGACAAACTGCAAGGTCACAAACTAAATTAGCTATAAAACAACAGAACATCCTGAGGGGACTGAGCAAGAGGAAACGGAAGAAAAATGACACCTTCCACAGCCCTAAGGCCTTCTAAGGCCTCTGTTCAAGTAAACACACATATAGCCAATAAAATATCACAACTTACACAGAAAGTAGTTATGCTCCTGCCTTTCTAAGTGTGTTCAGATCTGACCTTAACAGCACACCTGACAACGCGTTTTTGAAATACAGTTTAGTGGCACCGGTTGACCTCACCTTTCTTGCGGGTGTGCAGGGCTCCACGGCGGGGGAGATGAGGGAAAGCTCAGGCAGCGGGGGCTGGGGGCGAAGCAGACCACCGAGGTCTGCAGCAGTGGACTCCAGCACTGGTCCACATTCGTCTTCGTCGGAAAACACTCCGCAAGGGGACAGGAGGGCTGATGCCATGGTCGTTACCTAGAGGAAGAAGCGCATGGTAGGTTAATTAATTAGTTACAAGGCATAAACTGTTGACGTGTTCATGAGACATTGTGTAGGTAGAATAGGTAAGGTCAAAATACCCGTCCTGGCGTCGCAGGGGTAACAAGGTCTAGACACGGACAATTTCACTTGTGCTAGGGTCAATCAACAAAACTACGCCTTACTGATTGGCAAGTCTCGCAGTCAGACAAGATGATCTACATACCAAGATGCAAGGTTACCCGGGAAACCGGTTAGCCAGGAACTGGGCAATTTTAAGATTTTAGGATAAAATCAGTTGACGTTCAACAAAAAACATGCAGGCAAACACCTATGGCAAAGTAAGCTAGCATACTATCGCATGAACTTCCATAACCCATAGTACAACTGATATGAGAGTTGCAACTGCAGAACATGTTTGGACATGTTTGTCATTGTGATTTAGCATAACGACTTATAGACGTTTATGTTAAATACACCAGCGAAAGCACCAACGAAAAAGCGATTCTAGTGTCAATTCACGTTTGTCAAAATGCCACTGAGTGCACTTCCTTAGCAAACTCCTGACTCCCACCCTAGATTCCTCTGGCGTCTGTGCCACGAAACGTGCCCTGTCTTTAGTCAAACACTAAAATTCCACACACCGTAGAAAATGCTACTCGGTATGTCAACTGAAACGAAGCTGTTACATTACTGATAATGATTTACAGATTGATTAACGGGTATAACCGAGACAAAAGCAAAAAAACGGTCATAATTAAAATGTTAGCCAAATCACCTTGTGTGTCATGTTAGTTTCTTCGTAACTGGTACAAATCACAAGAGATATGCTAGCAAACGTCGTTTGACGAAATGTGTCGATGCTACAATGTTACTTAACCACGACTTTGGTATTTACTGAATTCAAACTTATATAAACTTAATTATAACATGGCCAGAAATAAATCCTTACCTTTTTTGCAACAGCACCAGCAACGAGTTATCAGTTCTTAGCAGGCTAAAGGACGAGGCGATCCAACTTTAATTTCAGGCACCTAAGTTAGTCTTGTCGCTGTAAACTGTTGGTAATTTTTGCTTCCCTATCAGGTCTTTTAGGAACCTTTATGTACGATTTAAAAATTAAAACAACTAACGTTAAGTACGGCTAACTGAATCTAATGCGAGTCTATCTGCTAACAAAAAGCACCACTCTCTCTCACCTTCCTACCCGAGGCGACCACTGTTTGAATGAACCAATTCAAACATCGCGCTGCATGTGAGCGACCAATCCCTGTGCACGGCAATTGCAACCTGTCCAATGCAAGCGCTGCAGGGCATGGGAGGAGGACAGCCATTGGTTACGTAGTGTAAAATCACGGAAGTTTTGAAAAATAGATGTGTGATTATTTCGCAGGGAGGTGATGATTGATTTGATATTAAACATTACTCATGACATTTTTTGGAAAGTAACGGGTAGGCCGTTGGACAAGTGTGTTTACTTAAATGTCACCATCGCGACAACGTTCGTGCTGAGATGATATCATATTAAATGTGAATTTTTGTCTTGTGCTCAAAATCTTACCTATACTTTTGTATTGTTTTTCGTTAACTAGTGGTAATTTAAAACGTATTCCACATCAATATTGCAGATGTTCAACAGTGGTAGTGCCTCACTGTAGTTGATGTGTAGCCTGTATTAAAATTTAAAAAAATAAAATGTCTGTGTAGTTTTGACTAAATTGCCAGCTAAGGATTGTACAGACAGCAAGTGAGGTTTGTAAAGGCTTTTCAAGGGCTACAGAATTATTTTCTCTGGTGCATGGTGTAGATTTCCTAGACCCGATGTAGGATTTGAATGAGGATTAAGACAGAAACCAACCCCATAACAGCCAAGGATGTGTGTGTGTGTGTGTCTGTATGTTTGTGTGTGTGTGTGTGTGTGTTTGTGTGCGTGTGTGTGTGTGTGTCTGTGTGTTTGTGTGTGTGTGTGTGTGTGTGTGTGTGTGTATGTGTGTTGGCTGTTATCACCCTGTATTATCACATACAGCATTCTGCTCCAGCTTTTGAAGACAGGTGCCACTCTCTCGTTCGATTGGTTGTATGGGGACCCCCTAAAAGGAAATGCCAGCACAAGGGGTGGGGGGTGGTTAGTGAGGGAAATGTCACCGGCAATTGGCTTCATACACAGACAGCGACAGAAAGAGAGGGACAGTCAGTCAGCACTACATGTCCACAGAAACAGAAATTGCATGAAAGGTTCAGACAGAGTTTTCCATAGACGGGGAAGGGATACATACACACTTGTGATTTACTGTGAACAATAAGGCACTCTGATTGCGCAGCGTTATCAAGAGATGGGACTTTTATTCATGATGTGTCCAGAAACAACAGAGGTTCAGTAACAGGTGAGATGCCACACATGACCTCTCCCTTGATGTTTTCTTAAAGAGTGTCTGTGGAGTCCAATAACTCCTCTTATTGTGTCCTATAGGTTTCCCCCCCAAATGCTGCCACAGGAACACAGCACCGTGGATGTGCCGCTCTTGGACTGGTGAGCATGACACAATCAACCAAGCGCTGCTGCTGCTAAACTTAGACATGACAATGCACACACACCCTGGCAGTGCACCCATGCAGTAGTAGTGTGCTGTGGTGGGGGTGGAGGGTGGTGGGGGGGCACAGGAGTCAGGCAGCCTGGCTGGTGTAGGGTTGCTGCCAGTCGTTATGTTACTGCGTGGAATGTAAGTCTGGAATGTCGGTACAATGATATAGTGTTTAATAAACACTTTGCATTATCACTGTGTGGTGACACTGATCTCTTTATATTCGCTAGGTGACATCAGAGTGAATGACATTTTACTACATACATTTACTGTATACAGTAGGGTCTGCTGAGGTCCTTGATGTTAAAGAGTCACTTGCAGAATGCAATACGGAGACAGCAATGTGTACCTTTATTTTTTGTGTTGTCATCTTTTCTCTCTCTCTCTCCATCTCTCTTTTCTCTCTCTGTCTCTCTCTCTCTCTCTTTCTCTTTCATTCTCCTCTCTGGAAGTTTACTTTGTTTTTAGGGGCCTTTATTTCCTTTCCAAACAACGTCACACCTCTTCTTCCTTCCTGCAATGGGCAACTACAGCTCTGCACTGACTGCTGGTAAGGTGGCATCTTGCCTGGTTTGACTAGTAGGGAAATGTCTTTAATGCGAGGTCAATACTGGAATAGGAAGGCTTATAGAATAGCGTTCTGGACAAATGTGTTTTTCTCCATAAGCATGGTTTCAGAGACCAGTAGCAGAAACTGGAAGTATCCAGTTATAAGCTTGCTTGGAACAGCACAGCATATAGAAGAGATAACAATGAGGAAACCTTAGCCCACTGACAATGTTGGAAGATTTTGTGACCAAGCCAAGTGAAAGTATAGGGAAACTATATATGTATTACCTGAGCTTTCCTTTACATAGTAACCATTGACAGCCTTTTGACTAAATGGGTCATATTGCAGAAGCGTTATCTATAATTACATGTTACTGATTTAGTAGACCTGACAGTGACAGTGAAAAGTCCCTTTCATAGAAGGAACAAAAAGCTTCTCTAGCAACAGGCTGCATACAGCATGTGTTTGCCATTCAAATGCTTGGCAGCGCTTTTGCATACTGGTGCACGGGTGCTATTCAAGAGCCGTCCAGTTAATAAATGAGTAGCATTCAGAAGGGGAAACGCAGCACATTTGGGTGTTGACTTTATATAGTGTGAATTCTCCTCCAGACAGATTTATCGCAAACAGTCATTACCATGGGTGTGTATATTTTAAATGTTTGTATGTATTTTAGTCATTAGCATGGGTGTGTATATTTTAAATGTTTGTATGTATTTCAGTGTATCAGTCATTACCGAGGGTGTGTATATTTTGAATGTATGTCAATGTGTTAGTCATTAACATGGGTTTCTATGTTATAAATGTGTGTATTCTAAATGTTTGTAATGATTAACTTTCTTCACCTAAGGACAATACTGGAAATACATTGTTCGCTGTCAACTATGACAGCAGTTCAATTCTATAGGTGTCCTTTATCTTGCATTGAATTGCCAGGTCATTGTCATGTTTGTCTTTCAGATATTGAAGACTTTAAGGCCCTCATGTCCTCTCCTGGAAGGCAAACTCCAGATCTCAGAAGACATGGTCAATTTCGCAGGTCACAGTCTGAAGTCCTACTGTCCGTAAGTGAACCAAATTAATAAGCTGTGATAGATCACCTTTACGCAAATTAAGTAAAAGTATGCATTAAAGAGACGAGTTGCTATGGCAATAGAGCACTGAAAGGCATAATTGGGGTGTAACAAACCGTTTCTGTTTTTTCTGGTTGTCTTAACAGACAAGCACACAAGCTGTCATGTTCCTAGTTTACTCAAATTTGTTTTCCGAGTCATGATGCAGCAATGGCAGCTGCCATGTTTGTAGGGGCAAATTTGAACAGCGCCGTCCGACTGTGTGTCTGGTCAAAGGAATGTGCAGGTGTAAATAAAGTGGCCACTGTAATTTATAGTATTTGGCTTCTGTCAGGGGCACTGGCACCCTGTTTCAAGTACGTTGTTTAGTGACAATTTATAATTCAGATGAAGTAGTGGTTCTTCCAACAGGCTGATGGGTTTTCTTCTCCCAGAAAAACAAAAGTCATAGGAGTCTTCTATCAAAATGTTTACCTCTTGTTTTCAGTTGTTTCTTAACCGTGGACTTGAAATAGGGACCAGGTGATGACACACTCTGACGTTGGAAGGGTCATGACACGATTCCAGTGTTGTTTACAGATGACAGCGTGGGGATTAGCCGGTAGCATTGCCCTACCCAGACTGCCCTTGGGTTAAATTTAACCCTCTGTTTCCCTCCCTCTGTATACACGCTCAATGTATACTCCCTATGAAGTCCCATGTCGTAGGCAGCATGTTACTGTGTTCAGTATCTTCAATTTGAGCCTCATAGTATAATATTTTATATAATACATAACACAACAATATTGTCATTCTTGCATACTACTACTTAAAGTTAAACATTTCTTACAAGGAATAACGCTAGCAGTTCTTGTTTTGCCAGAGTTGGCTACTTAGGTCAGCTTGCCTAAATGAGTGCTCTCGCTGTCTTAAATGTGCTGTGTTCACATGTAAAACGTAATGACAGGCAGGGATGCTGACCTCTGTGTGGACATTCTCTGCTTGTTTCACACTGTGAAACTTGATTTTCCTGCTGACTGCAGTGCTAAGGTGACATTTATTTTTATGCTAGCTGTCATCACAACTGGCAGACATCTGGCTGAAACATTCTTAAATGTATTACGAACAGCTTTAGACAGTTGATTTTTTTACATTGTGTGTATTTACTGACATAAATCTGGCAAAGAAGCATCATGTAATTGCAGTTTGTAAACATATTAATTGCTTGTTTCACAGTCTAAGAAAACCATTACATACATTATAGTAATACAATAGTAAGTACAGTAGTTAATATACTGGTAATATAATAACATTGTAGTTATCAGTAAATAACACTTAGCCAAGCACATGTGTTTCAGACTAACTAAACTGTTGCTAGGTTTAATACAAGTACAATGTATCAGTTACGTAGTATAATGTTACCCAATATAATGAATAGTTGAAGTAAATGGACTGAAACATTATGTGATGACATTATATTGTGTGGGCCCCTAGTCATTCATCTTCTCTCTTTACCACAGTCCTCCCAGTCCCCGTTCTCCGATACCTCCCCTCCCGTAACACCCGGGGATGTGTCCGAGAAACCCGAGCCCGTGGAGACTAACGGACCAGACATACTGGACCTCAAGTTCTTAAATGTGGTGGACGCCCCTGTAAGATCCCTCTTCTGTCTCTGTGTATTCCTAATGTACTTCCTAATGCCACTCATCAGTTTCACCAGTGTCTCATTCACTCGCTCTGCCTTGACTTTGAAACAGACAGCCACTACTAATGGTATTTAACAACAAATCAAAGTTTGCTCACTGCTGCTCAGAGTTTTATAACTGTAAGCTTTTCACACATTTCAGAAAACTACAAAGCCCGGAAAGGGTCATGTTGGTAAATATTTTTAGACCTCACTTTTGCATTCCCTCGCAATAGTTTTTGAGTTACAAAGTATTGTGAGGGAACGCAAAAGTATTGCGATGGATAGCAAAACTATTGAGTGGGAACGCAAAAAGTTTTGCGAGGGAATGCAAATAGTGGGGTCTAAAAATATTTTCCAACATGAGCCTTCCCAGGCTCCATAGAAAACAGAAAAACAGACAGCAAAACATACTACCAAGACAGACAACTGTAGACAACTACAGAAACAGCTAATGCTGACATTGCTGCTTGGGCAGTGTCTAATGGTGGTGGGCCTCACCAAATACGTCTTGTTGCTATAGCTACCAGGCTTTAATTCATTTATAGAATACCAGCAGCCTCTGATTAACATCCATCACAACAGCAGCTGTTAAGGATTATAAGTGATTCCATTAGCACCACGACAAGCCATTAGGCGTAAGGAGAGATCACTGCCAGGAAGTGGGCTGGACACTGCTGATAAAGGAGGAGTCGGAGTAATGTCAACATTGATCTCACAATGAAGTCAAAGCCAGGGTATTAACACCATTTATAAATGTGTACGGGAACAACACAGAGCAGTGCCTAAGCTGTAACATATTGCATTTGCTTTGTTATCATAGTTGATGTTGGATTCAGACAAGGCAGGGAAACAACTCATTACTTAAAGACTTGATGCTCCAGGTGAGGCTCGAACTCACAACCTCGGCATTGCTCTGCAGGAACTGTCTTATAAGTACCGCGCGCTGACCAGTTGCGCCACTGGAGGCCTGTGTTTAGCTGATTTTACAGGTTACAGGCAGTATGGTAAAGATTGGTCATTATAATATTCTATGAGGACACCCTGGGAGTGTATTAGCACCATGACAAGCCATTAGGCGTAAGGAAGATCACTGCCAGGAAGTGGGCTGGACACTGCTGATAAAGGAGGAGTCGGAGTAATGTCAACATTGATCTCACAACGAAGTCAAAGCCAGGATATTAACACCATTTATAAACGTGTATGGCAGCAACACAGAGCAGTACCTAAGCTGTAACATATTGCATTTGCTTTGTTATCATAGTTGATGTTGGATTCAGACAAGGCAGGGAAACAACTATTTAAAGAGTTGATGCTCCAGGTGAGGCTCGAACTCACAACCTCGGCATTGCTCTGCAGGAACTGTCTTATAAGTACCGCACGCTGACCGATTGCGCCACTGGAGCCATGTATTGAGCAAAATTGTGAATTATTGATGAACAAGAATAATTAGGAGGAGTGACATTTGCCTAAAGGTCACTACACTATGTTACACCATTAACATTTTTAAGTACAGATTTGACACAACTCATACGTTGAAAGTCTTTTTGTCTTAATACAAAATGTACACATTTTAAACAGTCTTTTCTTCATGTTACAGAGTCTTTCAACATCATTTGAAAGGGGTTGAAGAGAACCTTGAAGAGACAGCCTGAGTGTTGTTTTGTTATTATTGTCTTTCAACTATAGGGCATTAACTGATTGCATACTGGGAAACAACCCACTTATGTGGTAGGACTGAACGTTCTGACAGTGTATCGAACGTAATTGGCGCCTACTGGATGTGTTCCTTTTGTTAGTGGCCTATTCACAAGTCTCAGGATGAGCTGAATTGACCATTCTAAAGAGTTGATGCTCCAGGTGAGGCTCGACCTCACAACTTTGGCATTGCTCTGCAGGAACTGTCTTATAAGTACCGCGCGCTGACCGATTGCGCCACTGGAGCCATGTATTGAACAAAATTGTGAATTATTGATGAACAAGAATAATCAGGAGGAGGGACAGATTTGCTTAAAGGTCACTCCACTATGTCATACCATTGACATTTTTGAGTACAGATTTGACACAAATCACACGTTGAAAGTTTTAAAAGTATTCTCTCCCTTCCCTTTGTCTTAATATAAAATATAAACATTTCAAATGTTTCTCCATGTTAGATAATCTTTCAGCATCATTGAAAGGGAAGTGGTTTGAGAGAACCTTGTAGTGACAGCCTCAGTGTTGTTTTGTTAATGCTGTTTTTCAACTACAGGACATTAACCAATTGCCTACTGAGAAACAACCCACTCCTGTGGTACCACTGAACGTTCTGACAGTGTATCATGTACATAATCGACACAAACTATGCTGGATGTGTTTCCAATTGGTAGTGCTAGTGGCCTATTCACAATTCACAAGCGTATTAACTCAGGATGAGATGAATTGGTCGTCTAAAGAGTCGATGCTCCAGGTGAGGCTCGAACTCACAACCTCGGCATTGCTCAGCAGGAACTGTCTTATAAGTACCGCGCGCTGACCGATTGCGCCACTGGAGCCATGGGTTCTGCAGGTTCCACTGGTTCACAGACAGTATGGTAAAGATGGTTCTAAGTGGTTCTGATAATGTTCTATGTGGGCGCCCTGTCAGTGCAGGGACCAGTCCCAACTTTCCCCATGTTATGGCACCACTGTGTGTGTAGTGACTGTAAGAAGGCAGCTTGTGTAATTGTATGAGTGTAATTTGTGTATGTCTGTGAAGATTCTCATTCATCTAGGTCATGGTAGTCAAAAAAGATAAGTTGTATGCAACTGGGCTTTTCTTTTGGAGCTTGAAAACGTTTCACCTTTTATCCAAAAAAGGCTTCTTCAGTTTTGACCTGATGATGGAGAACCAAGAGCTATATCTCTGGACCATAGGGGGTTAAACTGTGAGCTGTAGACTACACCCCTCATCATATGACAAAGTCTTTCTTGATGTTAGATAGTCTTTCAGCATCATTGAAAGGGAAGTGGTTTGAGAGAACCTTGTAGTGACAGCCTGAGTGTTGTTTTGTTATTACTGTCTTTCTACAGGGCATTAACTGACTGCCTCCTGGGAAACAAACCACTCCTGTGGTATGACTTACGTTCTGACAGTATCATGTACGTACGTAATTGACGCCAACTATACTGGATGTGTTCCTATTGTTAGTGCTACTGGCCTTTTCACAAGTGTTATAACTGCTAAACTGACCGTCTAAAGACTTGATGCTCCAGGTGAGGCTCGAACTCACAACCTCGGCATTGCTCTGCAGGAACTGTCTTTATAAGTACCGCGCGCTGACCGATTGCGCCACTGGAGCTCTGTGCTCTGTAGGTTCCACAGGTTCACAGACAGTATGGTAAAGATGGTTCTAATTGGTTCTGATAATGTTCTGTGTGGGTTATAACACCACTGTGTGTGTGTAGTAGCTGTAAGAATGTAGCTTGTGTAATTGTATGAGTGTAATTTATGTATGTCTGTGAAGATTCTCATTCATCCAGATAATGGTTGTCAAAAGATGTAAATTGTATGCAACTGGACTTCTTTTTTGGAGCTTGAAGATGTTTTAGCTTTTATCCAAAATGCTTCTTCGGTTTTGACCTGATGATGGAGAACCAGGAGCTATATCTCTGGACCATAGGGGGTTAAACTGTGAGCTGTAGACCACACCCCTAATCATGTGGCAAAAGGGTCACATCGGTCACCCATTACCATACGTCAATGGGCCTGTTTGCAATGACAGGCTGCATGAGTGGCTGGCTTAAAGCAGCTCAGTGTGTGAATTGGAGTGAGGGTCATTATGATCACAGGATCCAGAGAATGGGAACTGCTCTCATCCCAGGAAGTTGAACTGGTCTTCACCATCAGAGCATATTTCATAAAAGGTGAAATGTCTTCAAGCTTCCAAAAGAACTGTAATTTATGTAACACAAGAACAGAAGCAAGCTTTTAAGTATATCTCCTATGACCAGGGCCTAGGGTGTATATCAACTGGGTTAAGACCCACATACTAGGTTAGAATTGAATTCATAACCTCAACATTACTGTTCTAAATTTGCATGACAAGCTCAGAAGTTACTATTTGCATCACGGGATATGTACATGCTGATCGTATTGTTGGTGCCATAACCTGGCAGGAGAATTTGTCAGCTGAATTGACCGTCTAAAGACTACATGCTCCAGGTGAGGCTCGAACTCACAACCTCGGCATTGCTCTGCAGGAACTGTCTTATAAGTACCGCGCGCTGACCGATTGCGCCACTGGAGCTCTGTGTTCTGCAGGTTCTACAGACAGCATGGTAAAGATGGTTCTAATTGGTTCTAACAACGTTCTATAAGGGTGTCCTGTCAGTGCAGGGACCAGTCCCAACTTTCCCCATGTTATGGCACCACTGTGTGTGTGTAGTGGCTGTAAGAATGCAGCTT
Organism: Setipinna tenuifilis; assembly: GCA_030347295.1. Lineage (NCBI taxonomy): Eukaryota > Metazoa > Chordata > Actinopteri > Clupeiformes > Engraulidae > Setipinna > Setipinna tenuifilis. The sequence continues at coordinate 5,468,573 of CM059268.1, read as the reverse complement.
GTGTAATTGTATGAGTGTAATTTATGTATGTCTGTGAAGATTCTCATTCATCCAGGCCATGGTAGTCAAAAGAGGTAAGTTGTATGCAACTGGACTTTTTTTGGAGCTTTTTTAGACTAGTTTCACCTTTCATCCAAAAAAGGCATCTTCACTTTTGATCTGATGATGGAGAACCAGGAGCTATATCTCTGTACCACGGGGGGTTAAACTGTGAGCTGTAGACCACACCCCTAATCATGTGGCAAAAGGGACACATCGGTCACCCATTACCATAAGTCAGTGGGCTTGTTTACAATGACAGGCTGCATGAGTGGCTGGCTTAAAGCAGCTCAGTGTGTGAATTGGAGTAAGGGTCATTATGATCACAGGATCCAGAGAATGGGAACTGCTCTCATCCCAGGAAGTTGAACTGGTCTTCACCATCAGAGCAGTTTTCATAAAAGGTGAAATGTCTTCAAGCTTCAAAAAGAACTGTAATTTATGTAACACAAGAACAGAAGCAGGCTTTTAAGTATATCTCCTAGGACCAGGGCCTAGGGTGTATATCAACTGGGTTAAGACCCACATACTAGGTTAGAATTGAATTCATAACCTCAACATTACTGTTCTAAATTTGCATGACAAGCTCAGGAGTTACTACTTGCATCACTGGATATGTACATGCTGATCGTAGTGTTGGTGCCATAACCTGCCAGGAGAATTTGTCAGCTGAATTGATTGTCTAAAGACTTGATGCTCCAGGTGAGGCTCGAACTCACAACCTCGGCATTGCTCTGCAGGAACTGTCTTATAAGTACCGCGCGCTGACCGATTGCGCCACTGGAGCTCTGTGTTCTGCAGGTTCCACAGACAGTATGGTAAAGATGGTTCTAATTGGTTCTAACAACGTTCTATAAGGGTGTCCTGTCAGTGCAGAGACCAGTCCCAACTTTCCCCATGTTATGGCACCACTGTGTGTGTGTAGTGGCTGTAAGAATGCAGCTTGTGTAATTGTATGAGTGTAATTTATGTATGTCTGTGAAGATTCTCATTCATCTAGGTCATGGTAGTCAACTTTTTTTTTGGAGCTTTTTTGGACTAGTTTCACCTTTCATCCAAAAAAGGCATCTTCACTTTTGATCTGGTGATGGAGAACCAGGAGCTATATCTCTGTACCACGGGGGGTTAAACTGTGAGCTGTAGACCACACCACTAATCACGTGACAAAAAGGACACATCGGTCAGCCATTACCATACGTCAATGGGCCTGTTTGCAATGACAGGCTGGATGAGTGGCTGGCTTAAAGCAGCCCAATGTGTGACTTGGTGTGGGTCATTATGATCACAGGATCCAGAGAATGGGAACTGCTCTCATCCCAGGAAGTTGAACTGGTCTTCACTATCAGAGCAGTTCTTATGAAAGGTGAAATGTCTTCAAGCTTCAAAAAGAATTCAATTTCCCTACAGCTTAGCTCTTTTGACTGTAATTTATGTAGCGCAAGAACAGAAACAAGCTTCAAGTACATGTCCTAGGATTAAGGCGTAGGGTGTATATCGTAAGACTGACATACCAGATGAGAATTGAATTCATAACCTAATTCGCATGACAAGCTCAGTAGTTACTATTTGTACATGCCTTAATCTGCCAGCAGAATTTAAATGCTCCAGGTGAGGCTCGAACTCACAACCTCGGCATTGCTCTGCAGGAACTGTCATATAAGTACCGCGCGCTGACCGATTGCGCCACTGGAGCTACATAGATGCCTTGATGCCAATCCTCAAGCCTACTGCATCACTGATATATGTAGTGGACATAGAAAATACGCAGTCATAATAAATAACTTCATTAACAGTCAGGTGGGCAATATGTAAATACTTGTTATGCTCCCTTTTAAACATTACATTACATTAAACTACAACCCACTCAGTGACTGACTGACTGACTGACTGACAGACACGGATAGACTGATGCACTGACTGATCAATGTGTGTCTCTTACCTCCGCAGTCTGCTGACATCACCAACAGCTCTCCCCCCTCGCCAGCCCCTCCGACCCCCTCCTCAGTGGGCTCTGACTTCAGGGCCAGCAGCAGAGCCAGCGGCACTCCCTCTCCACCTCCCTCCTCCCCCTGCTCCCCGTCACCCCCCTCCCTGTTCTCGGGGGCCCTCTCGGCTGTGCTGCACAACCCCGGGGCCAGTCTGAAGGTCGTCCCCTCGGGCTCACCTGCTCTGGACCACCTGAGGGTACAGCTCCGTGAGATGAGGGATGAGCTGGAGCTGCTAAAGAGCCAACACAAGTAGGGGAGAGACAACCGTGTGTGTGTGTGTGTGTGTGTGTGTGTGTGTACCTCTGTGTATGTGTGTGTGTGTGTCTCTGTGTGTGTGCTTGCAAACCACATTTATGATTTTTTTAGAGCAGTGGTTTGTGTGTGTGTGCACCTGTAGACCACTTCTGTGGTTGTTCTGTGTGTGTGTGTGTGTGTGTGTGCGCGTGCTTGTGTGTGTGCGTGCGTGCTTGTGTGTGTGTGTGTGTGCGCGCGTGTGTGCGCGCGTGTGTGCGTGCTTGTGTACGTGCGTGTGTGCGTGCTTTGCAAACCACATTTCTGAATTTCCAAGTGGTGGTTTGTTTGTGTGTGCACCTGTACACCAAATTGATCACTTCTGTGGTTGTTCTTTGTGTGTGTGTGTGTGTGTGTGTGTGTGTGTGTCTGTCGGTCTGTGTCTGTGTCTGTGTGTCCAAAGAAGTAGCCTATTCTATGTCCTGTTTAAACTGTGTGAATGTGTTTCAGGAAGGAGGTGAAGCTGCTGATGAGTGAGCTGGATGAGGAGAAGAAGGTCCGTCTGTCTCTGCAGGTCAGAATGAGAGATGGCAAAGAGAGGCAATATACACATAAAAGCATAGTTCGAATTACAGGGGGTACTGAGATGTAAGGTACCCCGCTAATCAAGCCCTAGCATCCCGCAAAGGCACAAAATTAGTTGGGGGGGGGGGGGTACCGACATATTAATGTAATTAATGTAAAATGTAGAAGGTAGTGTACCACGTAAAAAGGTGGCACCCCCCAATTATGGATGGGTAATTCACACTCTGCATAAAAGCAGTGATGAGCAACCTAGATTCAGGAGATACAATGTAGCACCACATGTTCCAAATCACCTGAATTTACCTGTGCACTTAATACAGGTGATTTTAATAATTAACTCATGTACCTGACTTAAAGGTCGTGCTACTTGGAATCAACTGATTCAGTGAATGACTGGAACAAATACCTGGTACTGGATTGTAGCTTATGAAGCCTAGTTGTCCATCACTGCATACAAGCTTTGTAGACCACAAGGCCTTTATTTGATGCATCTTTTTGACACATTAACGTCAATACTGGATTGTTTAGCCATTGTTTGATGCAGTCCTAAAGTATTTGCTAAGCAGGGGTTTCCCATTATACATAAATTAGTTTCCTGTAAATGGGAGGCAACCTGGGAATAGGTGTGTGGTGGAGTTTAGACCACCCCGGCTTATGACACTGCGTTTATGCGTCACACAGGTGGACGTGGACAAGATCAAGAAACAGCTGGCTAAATCGTCATGACAACTTGGCACCATATCAGCGTGCCATGCTGAATCAATGGGCCCTTGTGTCATCATCCCCTCTGGATGCCACTGATGCAATCAAGAATATACAGGAGCAGTGTAAGAACCAAACTGGGAGGCTCTGACATGCAAATGGCCGTTAAGCCTACTTATCATTAGAGAGAAGCCATTTTAAAGGAAAGCAATGCTTTCATATCATACAGATGTCAGCATGGCTGCACAAACTCAAAGACCCACAAACCTTTACGCCAGTGCCTTACAAGAAAAGTTCTCTGTTCAGATAAAGATGACATCATCAGCTGGAACCTGAAAGACTAGAGACTTTTCTAGAGAACAGTGGAGTGTAGCACCAGTTTTACAAGGTGACGTCAATGTCACAGACAGAATGACTCAAGGCCAGCGGGCAAACAGGTAACGTCTTTGCAAAGACATGTAGGAATTTCATCACATTTACAGGCAAAACGTCTGTAGCCTGAAACCGTCCCATATTCAATTTGTTGACCATGTTGTTTTTCTGCTTGCCTAACTTAGCACTGGCCTGGCTATAAGCTTGCCTATGCACTACTTCTCGATTACCATCTCCCTACAGTGGAGTGTAGTACGAAGGACTGGTTTTATGGCCAGGCTAACGTAGCACATCTGTGTCAAAGGTGGGGTAGGAGAGCAAGCTACATTTTGAAAGTATACAGTTCAATAATTCAAACCCCTTTGTTCAGACTTCCCCTGAAGGCATACCTCCAGATTCCTGCACAGGGTGGAGAGACAAACGGCAGTGACGTTTGATATATATTGACATATCACCATTCAGTCATTTTTAACGGGACGCTTAAAATGTTTGGATGAAGTGTTTTCAGTCCTGTCTGTCCCACAGGTGACTAACTTTTTGTGTTAGAGCATTTACCTAATTGGTTGCCATCGGGGTGTAAAGGGGATTTTAAGCAATATAGTAAAAAGTTCGTTAGAAAAACTTCTCCTACCCTACCTTTAAATTTGTCTTATAATGGGCAATTTAACTCTGATTTGTCAGGTTTACTGGGCATTTTTTCCACAGTAAATGTAAATAGTTTGTTGCATGTACGATACAGCTTTATTTAAATTTTGAAGAAAGAGACTGTGTGTGATGTATAAAAATAATAAAGATCAACAAAGATGTGTTAATTCCTATATTATCTATATGTACAAATATAGAATGCTTAAAATGTCACTTTCAAATATTTTTGTGGACACTAGCAAGTTGGGGACATTGCACTGTAAGAAAGAATTTTAAAAAGGGACAAAACATTGAGGACTATTTCAATCCCTATTCAAGTTTTTGGCAGTGTCTAAATGAAGACATCAATTCTTCGTAATTCATGGAAAGTAAGAGAATAAATACTTGTAAAAACAAGAGTAAAGTGATTAAAAAGGCACATGAATGATAGTAAAATATAATCCTATGTACATTATTACCTTTACAGTTAATAACTTTGTAAAATCCCTTATACATCATATGTACACTGTACATTATAATACAATGTGTCTAAAATGAATCATACAATTATAAAACATTTGTTTTAGTAATGTGCAAGGCAACATCAGATTGCTGTCTCTTCCTTCCCCGTCTTTTAAATGGACTGCTTTCCCCCTGAGTGTCATCTCAGCTCCAAAAGAGTGATGTGAGTGTCAGTAAAGTCAGACATGAAGTCCTCGGTTGGCTTGCTGCCTATCTGTTGCTTCTGAGTTTGAGTTGTGCCAGCACAGGTGGATCATTCACAGCTGCAGTGTTTAGTCCAGCCCTGCAGAGGGCAGCAGAGAGTTGTGTGCGTTCTGCTGCCTCAGAATGTGCCTGTGGAAAGCCCCGGTCTATTTTCCCACACCGGCCATGCCCAGCTTAGTGTTGTTTCAGAAGTTGGAATCTCCACAGGGAATTGGCCTGAAGATCACGTCTTTGTTCTCTTCCAGCAGGAGATCATATCGACACAGTGGCCTGTTAGAAAGACACACACACAACACACACACACACACACAACAGCATAAAAATTGTTAACTCAAAATTATTTGCCATGCATTATTAATATTACACGATTTGGTCAGGTGTAATAAAATCTATTTCAGTGAATGAAATGTTCCAAGCATTCCAATAACCCTGAGCACAGATAAGCTGTGCTTACTGTAACGGCTGTGTACTTTTCTCCGTGTGTAATGTGAAACGAAAGGTCAAAGATAAGCTCTAGTGACCTATGACCCCCTGACCTGTTGGAGCCGCTGAGGGGCGTGAGGCGGATGCGTAGCACGCGTAGCTTGTAGCGTGGGGGCAGCAGGTTTCCCGTCCAGAAGCTGAGGGACACACGCTCCACCGGCTGCAGGTCTCGGTCAAACTGGGCCAGCAGGCTCTTCTCTGTGTAGAGCTTAAACTGTGCCGCTTTACTGTGACAGACAGACAGGGAGAGGGGGAGGGAGAGGGAGAGGGGCATAGAGAGAAAGAGAGGGAAGAAAGAGCAAGGGAAAAAAAGATAGAGATCGAGAGAGACAGAGAGAGCAAGAGAGGTGTAAATATATATATGTATATATTTATATATGTATATATATGAGAGAGAGAGAGAGAGGTACAGAAAAAGAGAGAGAAAGGTAGAGAGAGAGAGGTGGGGTCAGTGGTAATCAGTGAGAATGACACAAAAATGAAGTGAGGGAGGAACAGAAAGGAAAATATGTGTTGTATGTCTTGTGCTTGCTTGTGTGGTTGAACTAAAGGAAGGACATTTGCTGGGTGTGTGTCAGTGTGTGTTTGTGTGTGTGTCTCTGTGTGTTTGTATCTGTGTCTGTGTGTGTGTGTGTATCTATGTCTGTGTGTGTATCTGTGTCTGTGTGTGTATCTGTGTGTGTGTGTATCTGTGTATGTGTATGTGTATGTGTATGTGTATGTGTGTGTGTATATGTATGTGTTTGTGTCTGTATCTGTGTGTGTGTGTCTGTATCTGTGTGTGTGTGTGTGTGTGTGTGTGTGTGTGTGTGTGTGTGTGTGTGTGTGTGTGTGTGTGTGTGTGTGTGTCTATGTGCTTTATGCTTGCATGCTGCTACTTACTGGTCTATCTTTGCCTCTGTCTGCTGGTCTTTACTGTGAAGTTTCAGCTTGAGGTACCCCCACCTCGTCTCCAGGTTCCACGTCACTATCTCCACCCTGTAGTTAGTCACTGTGAAAGTAGGACCAGGACAACTTCTTAGAAACCACACGCATTTTTAATCAGCTTTAATGCAACTGGTGAAGTGAAGCTGTGTGGATCTGCTTCCTTAACAAAGCATCATGGCTTTGATACCTAGTCAAATTCCACGAATATTTGTGTGCTGGTTTCAATATTCTCTTACACTTAGTGCTATCCATCACAACCATGTGTGCCTGAATAAGAATTAAGTTTTCATTATTTCCTCTTTGTCAAAATAGCATTAGTTGCCATTGATGTTGTATATCTCTGAAGAACACATATGTATGTACAGATTCGCTCACATATCCTTTTGTATGTTTGTTTATTTCTGTAAGTCACTAAAGTGTAATAACTGTAGAACGAAACAGGAAGTGATGCGATAATAAACAGGAACACGCCAATCTGCCGCCTGAGCCACAACCTCAGTCATGCGAGGCACACACGGTCCATGCTGACTTACTGCAGAATGGGAACCAGTTGTTTGTGCTGAAGAAGGTCATTGTCTGTCCCCTCTTAACCAGCATATCTTTCCACTTGGTGACATCATAACCTGCGGAAGACAAATCAAGGGCAGCAGTGCAGTTAAAACATGTATACATACATACATACATACATACATACATACATACATACATACATACATATACACACACACACACATACATACAGTACATACATACACGTTTCTTCTTTGTCATCCCTATCCACATCAACATCATCATCACTATCATCATCATCATCATCATCATCATCATCATCACCACCACCAGTTATATTATTGACCTGTCAATTGAAAAAAAAAAACATAGTGTACTATGAACATTAAAAATAATAAAAATGAAACCAGTGAAGCATGTTATAGTCTGCAGTGGAACTGAAAGCAATAACAGATAGGAGACCTGGTGGCTTACCAAACACTGGGCAGCCTTGACCTTCAAACTTATCACAACTCAAACATTTCCCATCCAGGAAGTCGGTGTACGTGTTGCACGGGTAGGCTATCTGCTCACAGGTCCTGTTGATTGAGCCCATGAACAGGTATACTGACCTCTGGTGGTCACATTTAAAATAAGATGTTCCTGAGACAACATATAGAAGAGAAAAAATCAATAACTTCATTACATTACACTTTATCCAAAGCGACTCACAAAAGAGGACATTAGATTAAATTAAATTAGATTAGATTCAACTTCACTGTCATTACACATGTATAATGATTACAGGGTGGTATAAACAATGACAACGGGATGTGAGCGACTGTTAGATCCCCAGTGGTAATGGACCTTAAGTGTTGGTCCACACCCCTTAGTTGCCTCGGATAAAAACATCTGCTAAATAAGTGCCAATGACTGCCAGTAGGTGTAACAGTACAGGGGCTAAGATTTATTACATCACATTTTGTATAATATAATATATAATATTAGATATTATTAATAATTAATGTTCATTATTGCTGCATAGTTTTAGAGAAATGGCAAATCATAAAGGTAATAAAGGTCACAAAAGACTGAATAAAATGTTTAAAATTGATCTGCTGTATCTAAACCGTCTCACTACCCAAACACAACTACTGTTTACATACTCAAAAACTACACATTACAGTTTTCTTTAATGTTAACTGTTGACAGAATATTCCCTCCAGATCCCTTCCTGTTGACTCACCAGATAGAATGGTCCTTGGGCATCCCGGCTGGTCACTTCCTCCATTGGGGTAAAAGTCTATGTGACCCAGAGGCTTCCGGAATCCTAGAGCTATTGCAACACAGACAACACAGCCACATTGATAAGACCGTATGTAAGTAAAAGATTCACGAAAGCACAGCAAGAAGACCATGAAGCAGAGGGGACATTATTATGATAAATGTTACATGTTACACTCAGGATAGGTAAGAACACAAATTACCTTACAGTACTCCATATTGTCTTGTCTTGCACTTTAATGTTTAATGTCTTTGCACTTCAATGTTTAATGTTTAATGTTTTTCTTTAATGTTTGTCCTGTCTTGTCTACGCACGGGACAGTAAGAAATGTAACTTCGATTCCTTGTGTATATCTAGCACATATGAAGAATTGACAAAAAAGAGAAACAGGAGGACAAAGAGGAAAAAGGAGAATATTATAAAAACCAAAAAGGCACCAATCTTTTGTTATCCACATGGTCACAGAACACCTTGAGGTTGAAGACAGAAAAAGAGTGCAAAGAAGGCCTTAGATGATAAGTGTAATATAAAGACTAGAAGGGGGAGAAGAGGACAAGGCATTCTTGTGTGACCCTACTAAAGGGGGGGCAATGGAACAAGCTGCCCACATACTGTGCAACATTTCAACCCTACTGGATCTGGATCAAACGGACTGGACTTTGCCTGAGGAAGACCCAGTAGGGTCGAAATGTTTCTCATTAAATCTATGGGAGATTAAGCGGAAGGAAAACCAATTTAGGTCAAAATGTTGCACAATAAAAATTGTATGTTAGATATAGCAGTGTGTGTGGGAACCGTGTTCCTTTAGCTGGGTTCAGCCCTTCTGCCCTGCACCTCAGCAGTGGGGATGTGCAGTCACTTGGAAGAAAAGTGTCACATTTTCCTACCCTAAAAGCCTGTATGACATGCACACACACCCATCCACCCACAAGCAAGTCGGATGCACACACACAAACACATGCATGCTCACACACACACAAGCTTCCTCTAAAAAGAAATGAATGTTAATGCAGTGTGTACAAATGTGCAGTCTAACAATGCTGATGCTACTGCTCTACGTGATTCTTGTGTGACCCACCGTCCATGTCTGTGTGGAGGGCATCCACAAACTCAGCGTCTGTGGGATCCAGACGACTCTCGGGGGGCTTGCCGGTGAACTCAGGTCCAGCTGGGTCCAGGGCTGTGGAGGAAAGCATGCAACATACAGCAACAATAATTAAAAAAAATAAAAAACAAACTTCGAATACATTTAATTCTAACATTATTCCCACGGGTGCCATAACCTATATGGAAATATAGGATGATTTCAAGGAATCATGGACCATAATGGCGAATATTAGTATTTGTAAGGGGTTAAGGGGGACCAAAATGACAATGTGTCGTGACTGAGACTCCCTCACTACAGTATACTGATAATCAGGGGCGGTTTTAGGGACTCTAAGGCCCTGGGCAAGTATATTCTGTATGCGAGCAACCCTCACTATTTGAGGAACCAGAACTCGGGATTCACCCAGTTGTGCATGTCTAGTTAGTAGTAAGAAGCTTATATACAGTCTATTTAAGAAGCTGACTGGAGGTAGCCTGCGATGTAATTCTTGACTGATGTATCATTTTTTCGTGAGAGTGGGGAAGGGGTAGCCAAGTGTGTATAAACTCTTTGCATTAAATTGTGTTCAGTTCTCTTACACAGGCGTCTCTCTCTGCCTCTCTCAAATTCAACTTATATTAAAATGTGCTTCATTCGCATGACATCATATTGCCAAAGCATCTATAGCGGTAACAATAATAATAATTAAAAACAAAAAAACTCTTTCCCCAAGACGTCTTGTGCGTCCACTGATCCGGGGCTATTCCCACAAGATTCGGGGCTATAGCCCCGAATGCCCAGGTGTAACGACGCCCCTGGTGTGTGATGTCATGTCACAGACTGTTTTTTCACTGAGAGTACACGCATTGAGAATATAACCCGAATGATGCTTAATATTAATATTGCTTTTATTACTGTCATAGAAGTGACGACGAGGCCCCTGATTGGACGAGGCCTCGGGCAAATGCCCATGTTTGCCCAATGCAAAAACCGCCTATGCTGATAATACCCATAAGGCCATGGGCTCAATCTACTTTGGGCCCACACAGAGTTTAAATTGGCTCCAGAGCTTAGCTCCCCCTCATCACTGCGGCGAAATAGCCAGTTGAATCTGAGCTCCCCCTGCTACAGTATTTATAGTAATACAATAGAGTGAGACATTGGTCACTGTAAGTAAAGAAGAGCTACCCCTCATTACAAAAGCCAATTTAGCCACTGGTCCCACGCTATTACAATCGCTCTAGTACCTGAACAGAGGGTCACACTGGATAAAGACAGAACTGCTGAATATAACCAGGGACGTAGCCAGAAATCATAAAGTGGGTGGGCCCAGCAAAGACTCAGGTGGGCCTAGCCCAAAACAGATAGGTTATCGTTATGAGTAAAACAATCAATCAAACAAATGGAGCTTTCTGATTGGGTGGGCCTGATTGACAAGTGGGTGGGCACAAGCACACCCCAGCTCACCCGTGGCTATGCCTATGAATGAAACTGGAATTATTTTGATATATTTTTAAATATAGGTAAATATATATGTGTGTGTGTATTTATATAAAGGGCAATGGGATGACTCAGGTCTCACCTGTGATCCTTCCGATAGAGCCATTGAGGTTGGCACCAACGAATCCTGAGATGTGAGCTCCCAGACTCACACCAATCAGATGGAATGAACGAAGAGGTGAGCCGCGCTCCTGAGAGTTGGGGTGACAGAAGTGACAGAAAAGAGAGAAGAGAGTGGTGAGGAAAGAGAGAGTGAGAGAGAGAGAGAGAGAGAGAGAGAGAGAGAGAGTGGGAGAGAGAGTGGGAGAGAGAGAGAGAGAGAGAGAGGGAGAGAGAGAGAGAGAGAGAGCATAGATCTGTTATCTAGATATTTAGATTTCTAATACAGGACAGATTTTTTTTAGCCCTCGGGTCAGACTCAAATCCCTGGTTCCCGGTTTTATCATATGGGCACCAACTGTGCCACGGTGACCCTGACACTGCATTCTTTCACTGGGCCCAAAATGTGTAACAGCTGCCCTGGAGCCCTGGAGCTCTGGGGCCCTGGATGAAAGTCTCAGTGATAAAGTACTGAAGACCAGGGACAAGGCACCCTGCTTAGGGCCCAGAGGTGTCAATCCTGTGTTCAGAAAGTAAAAACCCTGCCACGTTTTCATTCTAACACAGGTGACTTCACTGAGTAGCTGATCTACCTGTTTTGAGTGCTCATTATGATCAGCTGATTCACAGCAGCTTGGATCAAATTTGTGGCAGGGGTTGTACTTTCTGAACCTGGGATTGACACCTCTGTTAGGGCCAGTCTTGAGCACCGTAATGCATACAGAAGACGGACCTGCCAGCTTGTCAGTGACAGATTAACAGAGATGTGTCATAAAGTAAACAGGGGAACCATAAAGTGCTGTTAGCAGTGGAATGTGCACTATAACCTACACACTACAAAGCTGCCCGTGTCATTTCCTGCCCAAAGCTGCCCATATCAAGTCAATGCTGCCCATATCATCTGTTCACGCTCCACACCCAAAGGCAAATCACCTCCATGAAAAACACAGCGTCAAGAGGGGCACACCTTCAGACCTGGACACTTTGTAATTAAACTGTGACCGCACATATACGTCACAATAATCAAATTAGTGAGTTCGTCACGGTGTTTCTTTGGGCTTTCTGGCAGTGCTGTGTTTGGTATTCTGGGTAGCTGTATGCTCTTATAAATGCCAGACAGCTGAGAGTTGAAATTAAGGTTACTTTTTTCTTTGCCACTCTGACACGCCCCTGGATGGAGCTGCTGTGAACTATTCATCCACAGCCACAGCCCACTTTGAAAACTTTGCTTGAAATACTAGCCCCATAAATGCCTCTTTTGTGCACAGTCACTTGGAAGAAAAGTGTGACATTTTCCTATCATAGAAGCCTGTATGACACACACACACACACACACCCATCCACCCACAAGCAAGCCTGACACACACAAACAAACACATGCACGCACACACACAAAAGCGTCCTCTACAAAAAGGAGTCCATGCTAATGCAGTGTGTACAAATGTGCAGTCTAACAATTTGGAGACAACCTGGCCACTCCTCATCTTCCTCCTCCTCCTCCTCCTTCTACTCCTCCTATTCCTCCTCATCTTCCTCCTACTCCTACTACTCCTCCTCATCTTCTTCCTCCTCCTCCTCCTCCTTTCTCCTCATCTCCTTCCTCGTCCTCCTCCTCCTCCTCCTACTCCTCCTCCTTTCTCCTCATCTCCTTCCTCCTCTTCCTCCACCTCCTACTCTTACACCTCCTCCTCCTTCTCCTCATATTCTTCCTCCTTCTCCTCCTCCTCCTCATCTTTCTCCTCCTCCTCCTCCTCCTCCTCCTCACCTGCATCTTCAGTATGAATGCCGTCATGTTCTCCGCCACCTTCTGGGTGTTCTTCACCGCTGCAAAGTAGTTAAGATTAGCGGCGCCACGGTTCCAGTCGACCACGATGACGTTGAGGTCCGCCCGCTCCAGCAGCAGGTGCGCCAGTCGCTCGTACCAGCCCGGCGGCGAGCCCGTGGGCCGGTAGCCGTGGATGATGAAGGTGGTGGGCCGGCTGGCGTTGAGCTGCGTCTGGGAGAAGGGGCGGTGGTGGTTGAGCGCGCGGGCACAGGTGAGGTTGGCGCGCGTGTAGAGGAGGAGCTGGACGTCCAGGCTGGTGCCCACGATGGCGTGGTGGATACCGAGGTCGGTGAAGTCGGCACACTCCTCGTCCTCGGCCAACCCTGGGGAGCAGTGCAGACAGAGGGGTGAACAGAATGTCATGTGTGTGGGTGGGCATTTGGATTAGCTGAGGGTGGGGGGGCGGGGGGGGGGGGGGGGGGGGGGGGGGGGAGTAATGGAAAAAAACATTTGTTTGGATGGACAGAGCATTGTCCCTGGAGGGCATTGGACAAGGCTTGTCCCTAGGGAGGCATTGCCCACCCCAGCCTACCCCTAGTCAACTCCCTGAGTGTACAGTTACTGTGTTTGTGTGTGTCTGTGATGATTCTCATTTATTTAGGTCATGGTAGTCAATGGAACTGTATGCAACTTGTTGTATGCAACTGGATTTCTTTCTGGAACTTGAAGATGTTTCAGCTTTAATCCCAAAGGTTTCTTCAGTTCTGACCTGATGATGAACCAGGAGCGATATCTGTGGATCACTGGAGGTGGAACTGTGAGCTGTAGACCACTGTGATGGAGTGACCATGACTAAGTTTGTGTGTGAGCTCTGACTGAGCCTTACTTTTTGGTGTTGTGGTCAAAGGACACGTCTGGTACCCCGGAGACCCAGGTTCAGAGCAGGGTGGGGTGACTTCTCCTCCCCTTTGCTACAACCACACCCCTCATCATGTGTCAAAAGGGTCACATGAGTCACCCATTCTCCATCCATCAGGCCAGAACTGAAGAAGCCTTTTGGATAAAAGGTGAAACATTTTCAAACTCTGAAAAGAAGCCCAGTTTTATACAGCTTAGCTCTTTTGACTGTGTTTGCGTGTGTGTTACTAGCTGAGTTTCCATTCATGGCCGAGATTCACATTCATGGCAATTTGCTCAAACAAAATGTGCCTTAGTAGCTTTGGTGAAAACACTATTGTGTGAATCGCAATACCACACTACTATGTGAATTGAAATTCCATAAAGGAATTCTTATTTAAACAGGAGCACAGCACACATTCTGACAGAGTGTTCCAATCGGGGGGGGGGGGGGGGGGGGCGACGACTCCTCGCACTGTCCATTTGCAAGCAGGATTTTATTGACAACATTTCGGTCATAGATCTTCGTCAGGTTTCCTCACAAGACCTTCTGAAACAACCTCACAAAGGAGTATGACCAAAACATCCTGCTTGCGGAATGGACACCCTGTGGTTACGGGTGGACACACTTTGGGTGTGTAAAGCATGGGAAACGTTTCCAGGGAAATCTGAGCGGTCATGTTCAGATGATTGAGATGATGTAAGAACTACAACTCTGGATGACGTTTCCATGCCACTGTAATCTGATAAGGATCTTTGGAAGTATAGTCATAGAAAAACAAAACACTCAAGGTGTGTGTGAAAAGTACCTGCGAAGAAAGAAGCTTGACTAGTTCCATTGTGCCAAAATGGCTCCAAAAAGAAGCCCAGTTTCATACAGCTTAGCTCTTTTCACTGTGTTTGCGTGTGTTTTACTAGCTGAGTTTCCATTCATGGCTGAGATTCACATTCATGGCAATTTGCTCAAACAAAATGTGCCTTAGTAGCTTTTTTGAAAACACTATTGTGTGAATCGCAATACCACACTACTATGTGAATTGAAATTCCATAAAGGAATTCTTATTTAAACAGGAGCACAGCACACATTCTGACAGAGTGTCCTGATCGGGGAGGGGGGGGACTCCTCGCACTGTCCATATTGCAAGCAGGATTTTATTGACAACATTTCAGTCATAGACCTTCGTCAGGTCTCCTCACAAGACCTTCTGAAGCAACCTTACAAAGGAGTATGACCAAAACATCCTGCTTGCGGAATGGACAGTGTGCGGGAGTTCCTTTTTCCCTAAGTTAGACTGCGGTTTGCTCCGACGCACATGTCTTGTGAAAAAGGTGTGAAAAAGTCAATTTTCTTTTTGTGTGTGTGTGTGTGTGTGTGTGTGTGTGTGTGTGTGTTATATAATGCCTATGGCCATGTTTAGCTTACCAGTGTGTACTGTGCACGATGTCCACAGGAGAGCTAAGAGGTAGTACCAAAACATTCTGGAGACCTGCAACAACAATCATTACAGAACACATGAGTTCATGGATCACAGTTACCTGCTGCAGGTATGCACACATAGAGACGTACCTGCACACATTTGCACAGGTACGCATGCATAGAAATGTACACACACACAGATGCACATACGTGCACAGACACGCTTGTGTGTGTGCATATACACAGATGCACACATACATGTGTACCTCTACACACACACGCACACACACGCACATAGACAAAGATGCTCTCCACGTATACACATATACGCCCTGCACACACGTGTCCACATACACCCACACACACACACACACACACACACACACACACACAAATATGGTCAGTTATGTTCATATATGTACACCCTACACGCCCACATACTCAGACACAAATGCATGCACACACACACACACACACACACACACACACACACACATGCACACACACAAATATGGTCAGTTATGGTCATATATGTACACCCTACACGCCCACATACACAGACACACATGCATGCATGCACGCACACGTGCGTACACACACTCCCTCTCTCTCTTCTTCTGAAGGGCACGCTGACAGTAAGTGAAAACAGAAAGGGCAAAACCAGAAAACACCCAGTCGCAAGAGGCCCACCACAGGAAATTTTCCCTGACCAACATAACGACTGACGCAACTGACCTCAGTCTCTCAGCCCACGGGCGGTCTGGTCCAGGAACCACTCACTGACTAACAACTTCTCCTGAACTTCATATATGACGTCGTAACGTGGGCAAGTTCTTTGGGGATTAAACTGTCACCACAAGAGTTACCTGATACCCACTTTCTCTTCTTTTTGACACTGCCAGCAGGGCGGTGCCATGTGTTTGCGTACGGTTCTGCATCACTTACGGCTAATTAGCCTGATAACATCTAGTACCACACACTGCCATTCACTCAAGCATTTCGGTATCAGCCTGACATCTACAGTAACGCATTGCCATTTACTCAAACAACAATATCAGCCTTCAGAGGTGTCAATGCCGGGTTCAGAAAGTAAAAACCCTGCCATGTTTTCCTTCCAACACAGGTGACTTTACTGAGTAGCTGATCTACCTCTTTTGAGTGCTCATTGTGATCAGCTGATTCAGCTGATTCAGAGCTGGTTGGATCAAATTTGTGGCAGGGTTTTTACTTTCTGAATCTGCCACTGCCACCTCTGTCAGCCTGATAGTCAAAAACACTACTTAGAGATAACAGATTGTGTTTCTCGAGCACACCTGACACTGCTCTATTTGAATATAGGAAGTTGTTATCAGATCAAGGAAATTAATGCATTTCAATTCAGTTTTATTCATATCGCACCACCCATGACTAAAATAATGTTTTACAGATGACAAAAGCACGAGGCCCCTTGAGCAAGCACACAGCAAGATGAAAAGTACTGGGAAGCACGGAGTGAAGAAATCAGTGCCTGGTTTCACATTTAGGTAATGAAACTGCACATTCTCAAGCATTCACAAACTCAAACTGTACGTTCAGACTGGGAATGACTACTCATCGGAATGTGAAGATTTATTTACATTCTATTAAACAAAAAAGTATGATTGAAAGTTTCGATGTGTCAAATCAAGAGCGACATTAAGGGTGCATTTAAGCTTTGGCAACCTTACTACGCAGTCAGCCTACAGGTCTGTCAAGTTTCAGGTGGGTGGGGTTCACCCAGGCTGCAACACAATACATATCACGTCCCCACTGTTTCGAATATCAAACCTGCACTCATGCACTGATGGGCCACTTGCCAAGAAGATAGTTTCACAGTAACCACTGCATTACTACAGCTTCCTGTCTCACAGGAAGTTAGAATAGCAGCTGTAGGTACCATCTAGCTTTCAGGTGGTGAGAAATGTCAGTAGTTGGCATAGGGGAGATCTTCGGCTCAGCATGCTCAAATGCCCTCATTTACAAACACAGACACACTTCAGACTTCAACAGAAACCAAGCAAAAAGGCATACATGGAAATGAGATATGAATATATGGGTGTGGGGGATACATGTGCTCATTCAGAAAACACTAAACTGTCAATGTGAAAGTGCAACAACAACAAGTCTGAGCACTTCTTCTTCAACACTGCTTCAAAACTCAACCCCCCACTCTCACATACACAGGACATGATACATGAAGAGAATTACATGCAAATACATACAGTAATAATCACTGCACATGATATTTGCTGTTTACATTGTGGCACATTAGTTTCACCCTGTGGTTACGGGTGGACACACTTTGGGTGTGTAAAGCATGGGAAACGTTTCCAGGGAAATCTGAGCGGTCATGTACAGATGACTGAGATGATGTAAGAACTACAACTCTGGATGACGTTCCCATGCCACTGTAATCTGATAAGGATCTTTGGAAGTATAGTCATAGAAAAACAAAACACTCAAGGTGTGTGTGAAAAGTACCTGCGAAGAAAGAAGCTTGACTAGTTCCATTGTGCCAAAATGTTTTTCGCAACAACTACACACACACACACACACACACTCCTTTCTCTCTGTCTCTGTCTCTCTCTCTCTCTCTCTCTCTCTCACACACACACACACACACACACACACCTTATCTCTTTTAGGGAAGACTGCACAGCCTGTCCACTGCAGCCTTTGAAGAAGATATAATACAGCAGAATTCTCTCACACACCCACAACCACTCACAGAGATTCCTTTGCATTACTGCATGAGATAGTTAAACTACCAGTTTCATTGACTTCAGAATGAGAACAAACCTCAGGGAAAGTAATGAGGAGAAAAGTTGATACAGAGAGAGAAAGAGTGTTGAGAGGGAGAGAGACAGAGAGAGAGAGAGAGAGAGGGAGAGAGAGAGAGAGAGAGAGAGAGAGAGAGAGAGAGAGAGAGAGAGAGAGAGAGAGAGACAGAGACAGAGACAGACAGAGACAGAGACAGAGACAGAGACAGAGACAGAGACAGAGACAGACTGTGTCAGAAGGAAATCTACCTTACTCAGAGCTGGGTCCTCTCAGTCCCTTCTCCTCCTGTGTGTGTGTGTGTGTCCCGTGTGTACGTATGTTTGCACTTCAGGAAGCAGGGGCCGACCCGTGCCTCCCTGTTTGCCCTGTCACATGCCAGACCACACCCCCTGCCTTCAGGCCAACCTGCAGAAAGGTGAAACATTCCTGTCGCAGTCTCACCTGAAATCCTCTAGGGGTTTTCACAAGGGAGCAGAGAGCCTGGGATCCATTGTGATCCATTTCCAGTCACATTTCCTTGTCTTTTCAAGATTTACAAAAACACATGCCCAAATGCATGTAATGTGTTCCCTTTCCTGAAACATGTGACTATGTTTTTAAAAAAAGTCCTGCCCCTCTTCCAAACAAAACAAAAACCAAAAGAAAGAAAGACTCATGTGTGCTGCTTTTGGATTTTCCATCTGTGGTAAACTTGCGCAGGAGTGGTTTTACTAGGAAATAGTGCTAGTCTATATGTGATTGTAATCACTAGCAGTTGGCCTAGCTCAGATACTTTAAACTAAGGGAGGCGTTTAATAAAAAAAACAAAACATATAAAAAAATAAAAAAAATACAGACATATTTTTCGAAAACAAAGAACATGTTTAGATAGTAGATACAGATAGATAGCCTAAATATTGTCTTATTTTGCACGCATGAATAGCCACTCTGAAACTGTAGGTAAAGTAACGCCTCCAGTAACATTCTATTTTTCCAGGAAAAAAACCTCAGTAAATGCTTCCAATTAGCGCCATCTGGCGATAGAATAGTATAACACCACCGTCGCAACATCCCAGGTTCTGTTTTACGACAATGAATGGCGATGACTTGCCAGGACAACAGTATTCACTAAAACTGAGAATATTTCCACACGCCGTTATCTTTTCAGATTGTTGATACGGTGCATGGCGATGCCTCCCGATCTATGTGATGCCGACGGGACGGTTTTTGTGGGTAATTTGGACCCTTTGGTGAAGGAGGAGATTCTGTATGAGCTGTTTCTGCAGGTAGGTAACCCTCCTCCATCTTCAAACTCGAGTTGCCACATTTTAGTTGAGTAGTTTTAACATGTGAGGGGCTCCGTTAAAATCACACAAAAACTTAACAAAAACAAAATAGAAAAGCATAAAAGATTGTGATTCTTAAAAAATTAAACCATTTAGGTTGGTATTTATTAGGTGGGGGACTAATGTAAGGATGTAGCTTGTTCCAGAGTCTGTCATGAGTTTTTTCAGAAATGTTATAACGTGTCAGTTTAGTTTATACCGTTTTGAAATAAAGTCAGTGCTTTACTTTACATAGCTGTTTTTAGCTGTTAATAGTCTCATCATCAGCCCAACCATCCCCAACATCCTACAGCACCACTAAAATACTTTTCACCTGTGGTGCTGTGGTATGTTTATCCCAGATTACACCCTCCTCCTTAAAAAATGTAATTGTTAATTGGGAAGATGACTCAGTTTTTCCTTTCGAATCTCCTTTAGCATAAGGTATATATTGCCTATTTTTTACAAGCAGAAGAAATCAAAATGTCCCATGAGTTCTTCTGCTAGTAGCAGACATTAATTCACCAATATGTCATATCATTATTGACACCCTGTCAAGTCCTAAAGACATGACATTCTTCCTTGACCTTGTCATGCTTTATCCTCAAGGTCAAGGAAAAGACAACAGGAGAAGGCAACAGGACAGACTGTCTAGATGTAGTTTGTGTCAGGGGCATAGCCAGAAATTATAAAACGGGTGGGCCCTTAAAAAAATGAAGTGGGCCTAGCCCTAAAGACATAGGTTGCTTTTATTACTAAAACAGTCAATCAAACTTATCGAGGCTTCTGATTGGGTGGGCCTGATTGACAAGTGGGTGGGCATAGGCCCACCCATGGCTACACCTGTGGTTTGTGATTGTTCATGATGATTGATGTGTCATGTCCCCAATGTCCACACAGGCAGGGCCGGTGAGGAAGGTGACCATAGCACGAGACCGCGAGGGCCGGCAGAGGACGTTCGGCTTCGTACTGTACAAGCACGCCGAGGCTGTGCCGTACGCCATCCCATGCACCCCATGGGCCATACGTTTGGGGGCAGACATAATAATAATATTATTATTATTATTAATAATAATAATAATAATAATAATAATAATAATAAATCTTTACTTATATAGCACATTTTATACAAGGATGTAGCTCAAAGTGCTTTAACAGTTTGCCAAGAAAACACAAGACAGCATTTGTTGTAGTTCAGTAGTTCCAGAAAAAAGAGATCCATCAGGGCACCGTCGTCATCCAGGTTACTGCCTGTGAGAAGTTCAGTTTGATTCGCATTCCACTGGGTTGTGCCTGCATGGTGCTTGGATTGCCTGTTTGCCATTTTGATGAACAACTCAAGCTGCACCTGTGACCAGTGATGGATGGACAACCTGGATTGAGGAGACGCTATAACCCAGTACCTGTGTACCACCCTCTTAATACAGGGTGCTATTGCAGTGGTGCTATTTGAGAATCAGACAATTTAGTGAATGGGTGCCTGGGACAAGTATATGTGGTACTGGATTGTAGCTTCTGAAGCCAGGTTGCCCCTCACTGCCTCAGGGCTATCCTAAACAAATCCAGGGCTGATACAAGGATACAAGGATATTTTATTGGTCACATACATAGAGTCACTTTCGTGACGCATGTAGTGAAATGAATTGGCCTCTGCAAAAAGTGTGCTGAAGGTGGTGGGGGGAGGGGGTTCAGGTTGAATTCATAATACGAATGTCCTGAGGAAAGAAGCTTTTCCTTAGTCTTTCTGTCTTTGTTTTATGACAACGTAGTCTCCTTCCAGACTTAAGTTTCTTAAACAGTCCATTGTTTGGATGAGTATTGTCGTTGATAATTTTTCGGGCTCTGGACCTTTGCCTGACCAGCCTCTATAGGTAGCCAGCATTAGCATAGACGTGTGCCATAAATACCTGTAGGCGCATGTCCAGGCCAGCGTCAGGCTGTAACCTGCCTTCCCCATCATAGCCCCAGCCCCCACATGCTCCTCCGGCAGAAGTGTGGCCAGAATGTCACAGGTAGCGGGGGCATTTGGCTTAGTTGGGGGGTCAAAATTAATGTTTTTTTTTTTTTTGGATGGACGGAGCATTTCTCAGGGTCACCCCCTGTCATCCAGACGGTTTATCACTTTCATATGTTTAATGTTCACCTTTTCAGACTTCAGTTTAAGAGGTTCAGAAAGGTTTTTTATATTTTTTGCAGAAAGAAATCTAGAAAGATGCTTCTCAAGATGGTTGTTTGTGCAGGCATTTCTGAATGCATACATAACTTAACCTGATCTCCCATAAAATCCTGCTGTTAAATACTTCTCAAATACTGAATAATTTAACACTGCCCACTCAACTATAAGGTGTATACCGCTGGGTAACTGTATGTTTTTTAAGGTGTATCTTTTCTTCTCAGGAAGCTCCCAGGATACTGGCAGTTTTGGATCTCCAGGCACTGAGGACAGGGGACCCAATGCTGGCAGGTGAGGCCCACCTTCTGTCTGTCTGTCTGCCGTTCTGTCTGTCTCTCTGTCTGTCTGTCTACCTGCCTGCCCTTCAGTCTACTAATCTGCCTATGCCCCTGTCTGTGTTTCTATCTGTAATTTATTTTAATGTTTGTTGGTCTACCTTCCTGACTGTTTGTCTACTTACCTGTGTTCCTGCCTACATGTGTTTTTGTTTCTATGTCAGTTTAATTTCTGTTTTTGTCTGTCTGTCTGTCTGTCTCTGCCTGCCTGCCTGCCTTCCTGTTTGTCTGCATGCCTTGTTTCTAGTTTGTCTGTGTCTTTTTGTTATTTTGTTTCATGTCAGTCTGACTCATGGCATCTGTTATTTGTCTGCCAGGATGCCTGTCCTAACTAGTCTCCCCATTTGTTTGTTTGTTTATCTGTCATTCAGATTATGCTCAGTCTCAGTATCCATTACGCTCTTGGTCTCCTTTGTCTACCAGACAGTTTAACTGGCCTTTTATTCTATTCAACCACCACGTTTGTGTGCATAGAGTTAAATACAGCACACTTCTGGGTCAGGCTATAGGTCGGACATTTAGTATGTTTAACTTTGGGATGTTTAATGTGTTTTATACAAGATATTGATGGTGTGTGTGTGTGTGTGTGTGTGTGTGTGTGTGTGTGTGTGTGTGTGTGTGTGTGTGTGTGTGTGTGATTCCCTACAGGAGAGGCGTGTGTCCACAGAATTCCGTCTGTACCTTCAGTGGCTTTATTCCACAGGGGGACTGTACACCTCAAGACCAGATCACTGGGAGAAACATGGTAGTAACTCTAATTAACATGTCATTCCAAGAGTAAGCAACAAATATAGAAGCATCCTTAGATCTGTGTGGATTTTTTGTGAGTGTCCTTGCACATATGTCCTTTCTGTAAGTCGCTTTGGATAAAAGCGCCTGCTGAGTGTAATGTAATGTAATATGTGTGTGTGTAATTGCGTGTGTGTGTGTGCGTGTGTGCGTGTGTGCGTGTGTGTGTGTGTGTGTGTGTGTGTGTGTGTGTGTGTCTCCTAGGTCTGCAACTGGCGTCCTTGTCCCCTGCCCCCCCTCACCCCTCTGCCCCACCAACTTCCCCCCCTCCCCTTCGCTGGTCCCTTCACTTCGACCCCCCTCCAGCCATGGCCGGTGCCCTTCTGGACCCCCCCTCTCACCCCTCTACTACAAATAGCCCCCCCTCCCCAGGAGCAGGACAGAGAGGAGCCTTTGCCGCCCCCAAAAGAGAGAGAGAAAGAAAAAGAGAGGGAGCGAGAGAGGGAGAGGGAGAAATCTCTGGGTCCTGGAAAGGGACGAGCGAGAGATGAAGAGAAACCACAAGTGCCTGCGAAGCAGAGGGAAAGAGAGAGACCGAAACCTCCAGTGAGGGGGAGAGAGAGGGATAGAGAGAAGCCACTGATGCTGACCAAAGGGAAATCGAAAGAAAGAGCGAGTCTCCCGCTACACGCCAAGAAACCAGCGAAGGAGCCGGAGCAGGAAGTCCAGAGGCACAGACGCAAGAGGAGGCGAAGCAGGAAGCACCAACATCAGAACAGGCAGAAGACATGAGACGCACACACACACATGCGCATACCTACACACACACACACACACACACACACACACACACACACATACCTGCGCATACCCACACACACATACACACAAACACTTGGCTCATGTGTGTGCTGCATAGTTACAGAGAGAAAAACATTTGTTTGTCAAGAGTATTGTGTCCTTTAAAAGTTATTGAAGCATATTAAAGCATCTTGAGTCGTGCCTGTTTAAATCGCCCTTCTGGCGAGGGTTGAAAAAAAACTACATTATTTGCAAACAGACGAAGAGACAAGGCCACAAACAAACGGTCAGTTCTGGACCACCTTTTGCACACTAGAGGCCCTTTAGTGCTGTCTGTTTTCTGTGAAACGATTAAGTTCAGGCTGTTCTGTTTAAGCCTTTCCTTCTTTACCCATTTCTCAGCTGCTGTTGATGTCTTAAGTTTATACTGCAGTTTATTGTATGTTTCATAATATATTTATAAAATATATTGTACGTTTGATGTCTGATGTTTTCCCATGTGTATTTATGTTGTTTACAACATAATCTGACTGCACACTGCCTTAAAATAAATGTTACTGTAGAATCGGGTATTTTGTGGCAGTAGTTTTGTTATCCACCTACCAACGCTAAACCATAAGTCAGTTTATCTACCTGAACCAAAGGGTAGTACTACAAGTATCACAGTCATAAGTCATTATTTGTCAGTACATCTACCTGAACCAGAATGAAGTACTACAGCTATCAGTTATAAGTACATACAGTACCTCATTATAGGTCAGTACATCTACCTCAATCATAACTCAATACACCTAAGTGCAAACATAAGTCAGGTCATCTACCTCAGCCATAAGTGATTACAGCTAGCACAAGCATGAGTGTGAGGAGTGGATACATTCTGTTTGCAATCCTTGCCCTCACTAGTATGCGCTATCCTGGTCTGAGTGTGAATGTGTGTGTGAGTGTGTGTGCAATTTTTCTGCTCACACAATTTAGGCTAATGTGTCAGCAGGCATGGGTCTCTTTACATGACTATCTGGACCAGGAACAACATTTGTGGTCCCTTCATTTGGCATCGGGAGACGTGGGGGTGGGAATGGGGATGTGTGTGTGTGTGTGCGTGTGTGTGTGTGTGTGTGTGTGTGGGGGGTCAATTGGGTTGAGGCCCTTTGGGAGATGTTGGGGCAGGGGGTTGAGAGGTTACAGTTGCCTGACTGCCCTCGTCTTCATAAAAGTAGGTCTCATTTCCTGCCTTTTGTTTAACTGTATGTTGTTTAAGCCCTATTGGATTGAATATGCACATTTTGCGTGCACTGATTTGGCATTTTACCCACCCCCCCCCTAACTGTAGAACGGCATGTACCTGAAACAAGTCTGCTTGGGTTGGCTGAACTTCTTGGATAACAGCAAGGCTGATATTTTCCAAGTCCTGCCCTGATATGGTACTCAAATTTTTATGGGAAATTTGTTTGTAAGGGCAGATCATTAGGGGGAAAATTTGTCTCATGTTTCATCAGCATGTATTTGGCTCTGCATTGTGTGCATGGAGTCAGGTTCACCTTGTACTTAGTGTATTGATGTATTACTGGGATTGAAATGTTTATTGTGATGGCGACTTAACTGATTTGTAATGAACAGTTTTCACTTTTGATAATTCTGTCATTTAGTTTGACAAATGACAAAATGCCATCACATCTAATCTTTTCTGGCGAGCGTTTGAACTCTGACCAGCGATAGGAATTACAGCGTCATGCAGTAAAAGCCTTAAAACTCAGTCAATCATTTATCCCTGAGCATGATTCCGTATTGATCAGAAATTATGAAATTGAATGAATCCTCATAAACATACACCCACACCCCTATTTTTATGACCTAACCTTTAATTTACAGGCACATGGAGCTGGAATGAGGATGATTGAAACTATCAAATTATCAACCAATCAAAATCCAAAGATTGGCAGGTGGCCTGAGCAGTAGAAAGAGCATAAGTCTGTGTGTGTGTGTGTGTGTGTGTGTGTGTGTGTGTGTGTGTGTGTGTGCATGTATGTGTGTGTGTGCCTGTCTGTGTGTGTGGGTTAAGTTTTTATTTTCCCTCATGACACAACAGCCCCTATAACACCATTCAGATAGACACGGCATAGCTGCTCCCCACCCCTCCACCCCTCCCATCGCTCAGGGCTGTGTCTATGTAAATCTACTAATATCCACTAATACCTGTCTGTTTACGGCTCAATAAACTTTACTGCTCTGCCTGCCGACCAGATAAATAGCACACCTGCGGCTCCCCACTGCTTCTGGAAGAATGACACAGGGGAGAGGGCTTCAGGTGTTATTCTTTTCCATTTCGAAGTAAGAGAATGTGTGTATAAGAAGATTTGAAGAAGAAAAAGCAGTGCATCCTAGGACTTTCAAAAAAGGATTGAGAAGTCCTTACGTATTTGTTTGGGTGACTCCGTTATAGAGATACACCTCCACCCAGCAAGGGAGGGTGTGTATATGGACTTGTCGGTAAAGCTTGTGAGTGTATAAGTGTGTGTGTGTTTGCGTGTGTGTGTGTGTGTGTGAGAGAGAGAGGTGGACAGTAATGGCGCGATGCAGAGGCCGTCTCTCCTCCTTGGAGGTGCTGCTGTGTGTGTTGGTGGTGGTGCTGTTGCTGGTGTGTGTGGGACTCCTCGTGGTGTCCTGGCTGGCCCTCAGCCCAGAAGGTGAGAACACACACACACACACACACACACACACACACACACACACACACACACACACACACACACCTCAGTCATACTATGCATGTGTTTAATTTATATTTATTGTATATTGTCTCCATGTCATTCACTAGTTAGAGCTGTGATGCTATACCAATTTAATAATAATAATAACCTTTACTTGTATAGCACAGTTCATACATACAAGATGCAGCTCAAAGTGCTTTACAGTTTGGCAAGGTCACAAACAAAACAGCGTTTCTTGCAGTCCAATGGCATCGGAGTAATTGAATGCAATAATGGAGTGGCATGGTGTTTTAACAATGCAATGTCACAGCAACGCAGTACCCTGCTGATGCTGGCTCTTGCGTGAACACAAATTTAGCATTTACATAGCTCTGTTAGCCTCACATGAGGGGTAGTGATCCTTAAGGTGTTTTGTTAAGGGGGGGGGGGGGGGTCCTTTGTCTGAAAAACTTTGAGGAACACTGTTCTAGACTAACACATGTATTTACTAACTCCCTCACCCCCCTCCCCTGCTAATGCCTTTTGGTAGATTAGGCTACTGTTATATATGCACCACACAGAACTCTGTTTATTTTTACTTGTAAACATATGTTCACTTCATTTAATCTGTTTCTTAGGAGGAGGATACTTTTTTAGTTAAAACTTTTTGTTTACAAGCCATTTGTTAAGTATTACCACCCATAACCTGCAGAGGGCACTGTTGAACCTTATGCAGCATGAATAATTATGTTAGACCTGAAACTTGATGGAGATGGGGTACAGTTATATCGGTGACCAAGACATTTGTCTCTCACAGCACAAGGGGATGAGACAGAGAAGACGGCGCTGACTGGGACTCTGACCATCTCCAAAGGTGTGGACTTCAGCCAGGAGCTTCTCAACAGCAGCAGTGTGCAGTACAAAGCCTTGGCCTTTGACACAGAGAGCCTGGTTAGTGGTACTATATGCTGACATAGATACTAGATTTAAATATGACTGAAGACATCAAAAACATGTGGAATTATGTACTTAACAAACATTTGAGACTTAACACTTTTTTGTTAAGTACATAATTCTATACGTGTTCATTCGCAGTTTTTATGCCTTCAGTGAGAATGTACAATATAAATAGTCATGAAAATAAAGAAAACGCATTGAATGAGAAGGTGCGTCCAAACTTTTGGCCTGTACTGTATATATATAGGAAAACTGGTCTACCATTATAAAGTGCAATTTATAATTTTATTTTCAGATATCAGAAGCCTACAGCCAAAGCGCTCTCAAAGACCAATACATGGGCTGTAACATTCTAAGCTTCAGGTGAGACAAAGAGGGCCCCAAACCTCAATGACTGATAAGAGCTTAGTTATTGATTAGGAGCTATTGATTGATGACACAACACAACATGGTGTGCATTTCTACTGCATTGTGGACTGAATGAAAATGAACTGAATTACCATAGAGTTGACATCAGCTGTGAAAGAAATGAAGGTAGACCTTCATCTATCTTAGCTGCCCTTCTCGCCTTCCTCCTCCCAGGCAAGGCAGTGTGGTGGTGACCTTTGCCCTGTCTCTGCGGGGTGTGGTGGAGTCTGAGGAGGCTCAGGAGCAGCTGGTGAAGGGCCTTGAGAGTGGGGCAGCGCCACCTGGAGGCCTGGTGGTAGACCCTGCCTCTGTGACTGTCTCAGGTAGAGGGTGGGGTGTCCCATGGTGGGGTAGGGGGCATCTGTGGTAAACTGGTTATGGAAACTGGACTCGCTGCACAGGTGTCAATCCCGGGTTCAGAAAGTAAAAACCCTGCCATGTTTTCTTTCTAACACAGGTGACTTCACTGAGTAGCTGATCTTCCGGTCTTGTGTGCTCATTATGATCAGCTTATTCAGAGCTGGTTGGATCAAATTTGTGGCAAGGTTTTTACTTTCCGAACCCAGGATTGACACCTCTGGGTCAGCTACCCTAGCCAGATCTTTAGACAGGCACCCTTTTCTGATGCTGAATGTTAAAATAATGTATGTTGGTCTGCTGCAGCCACCGCTACAACCACTCCAGCCACTCCTACAACCGGTCCAGCCACTGCTACCATGACTACAGCCATTGCTACAACCAATCTAGCCACCGCTACCATGACTACAACCATGACTACAACTACTCCAGCCACCGCTACCATGACTACAACCAGCGCTACAACTACTCCAGCCACCGCCACAACCACAGGCACTGCAACAACTACTCCACCCAACACCACAACCACTTACGCCACCGCCACAACTACTACAGCCACCGCTACTACTGCTCCAGCTAATGCTACAACCGCTCCAGCTACCACTACAACTACTCCAGCCAATGCTACCACGACTACAGGCACTGCTACAACCACTCCAGCCAATGTTACCACAACTACAGCCACCAGCAACACCACCACGCCATCCCCAGTGTCATGCCCAGAGGGTGAGCGAGTGTGTGGGGACGGTAAGACGTGTGTGCCACTGCATCGGTGGTGTGACGGACTGAGCAACTGTCCTGATGGATCAGACGAGGAAGAGAAGCTGTGTGGTGAGCAAGGGGGCGGGGTTACTGTCTGGGGTCACCCTCTGGGGTCACTTTCAGTTTATGCTCCTTTAAAGGTAGGGTAAGAGATTCTTGAATAAAGGCTCGAGCATGT
This sequence comes from Setipinna tenuifilis, assembly GCA_030347295.1. Classification (NCBI taxonomy): domain Eukaryota; kingdom Metazoa; phylum Chordata; class Actinopteri; order Clupeiformes; family Engraulidae; genus Setipinna; species Setipinna tenuifilis. The sequence continues at coordinate 5,439,867 of CM059268.1, read as the reverse complement.
TACATTTTGAAAGTACACAATGCAAAAGTCCAAACCCTTTTTTTGTTTGCCCCTTACATATTTGAAATCAATTAACCACACATTGAATAAAGATAACACTTTATTTTGCGGTGGTTTTCTGGTAGCAGTCTTTCTGTCCTTGAGGTTCTTTCCTCTTTTTACAAGATATGTTCTGTTGTCTTGCATGTTCTCTGTTGTCTTGCATGTTCTCTGTTTGGTTCTCCGTGTGTTCTCTGTTTGTGTTCTCTGTTTGGTTCTCTGTGTTCCGCTTCTCCACACAGTGTTTGTTCTGTCTGTTCTCCAGTCATTATGTGAATGAGCTGTAATGGTTTAGTGTGGAAAATAGTTGTTTTGGAATCCATGTTTTCTTTTCTCAGAAATTCAGTTGATCAGAATGTTTTGTTATGCCTTGCCATAATGCTCTATTGTCTCCATAGCAACGGCATGTGATGGGCAGTTCATCCTTCTCGGTCCAGCTGGGTCCTTCCACTCCGAGAACTTCCCCCTGCCATACGAGAACGAGCGAGTGTGTCGCTGGATCATACGGTACAATTTTTAAACAACACACACACACACACACACACACACACACACACACACACACACACACACACACACACACACACACACACACACACACACACACACAAACTATCTACATGATCAAATCTGTTAGTAAACACTTGAATTTATGTATCACCATCACATTTTATCTTGATCATCATCATTATCATCATTGCGTGTGTCCCTCCATACGAGTAGGCACAGTAACATGGTGTACATGTGTGTATCTGTTTGTGTGTGTGTGTGTGTGTGTGTGTGTGTGTGTGTGTGTGCAGAGTACAGGAGGGCCTGTCTATCAGGGTGGACTTCCAGTCATTTCACACCGAGCACGAGACAGACGTTCTGAGCCTGTATGAGGGAGTTGGACCAAAGCAAGTCTTAACGTGTGAGTGCTGAGCACACACCATCTTGACATGCACCAGCCCCAACTGCACTTTATGCACTTTATGACACCCCCTCCTCCTCCCCCCATCACCCATTCTACATCTGCCCTTCATATCAGGTAGCTATCCCCAAACTGCATTCTATGCACTTTACTCCCCCCGCCCCATGCACAGTTTCAGACAAACAATCACCAATGTCACTGCATGCTACTGTTGTGCTGGATGGTGTTTTGCATGCCATCCTTTCACCATTAGTGTGTGGGTAATGGATGGGTGGATGTGTGTGTGTGTGTGTGTGTGTGTGTGTGTGTGTGTGTGTGTGTTTGTGTGTGTGTGTCAGTCTCTTTGTCAGGTTCGACCCCTCCAGGGACCCTGTGGCTACTATCGGACGAGGCCACTGTGGTCTTCTCCACGGACTTCGCCAACACTCTCCCCGGCTTCAACGCCAGCTTCAGAGCCGAGGACCTCAGCGCTCTCTCCAGTGAGTACCACACGGACCTCACATGACATGGACACTACAGGGACCTGGAAGCA
>CM059268.1:5390886-5433386 GCA_030347295.1 Setipinna tenuifilis | reverse complement strand
ACTGGACAACAGATTTGTCTCAGTACTTCTGCCGCTACCTTGGCTACAGGTAAGATTGTGTGTGTGTGTGTGTGCGTGTGTGCGTGTGTGCGTGTGTGTGTGTGCGTGTGTGTTACGAGGCTTCACTTTGCCATGCAAAGAGATAGTTATGATGATATTTCTCTGATGATATTTACTGATCATGATATTACTGATATTTACTGATACTGATGAAATGATGATAGGTCTCTGCACCTTAAAGAGAATATGTGTAATATGTGTTTTTTGGTTGTGCGGTGTGTGTGTGTGTGTGTGTGTGTGTGTGTGTGTGTGTGTATAGCTTAATTGTTGTTGGTCCCTTTGGCTATACATTGCTTTGGACATGGCTATCCATCTAATACAGTGCACTGCGATGAAAAGTGTCTCTCTTCCTGTGTATGTGTGTGTGTGTGTGTGTGTGTGTGTGTGTGTGTGTGTGTGTGTGTGTGTGTGTGTCTGTGTATGTGTGTGTGTGTACAGTGCAGTGCAATGAAAAGTGTGTCTCTTCCTGTGTGTGTGGCAGGTCAGGACAAGCCCTTCCAGTCTCGGCCAGAGGGGAGGACTCCCTCTTCATCTCCGTCTCTCTCAGGCCCAGTGGTAGCCTGCACCTGGAGCACAGGTGAGACGGAACAGGAAATGATGTCACAATGCCTTTAATCATTCTATCCAATGGTAGTCTGCACCTGGAGCACAGGTGAGACAGAACAGGAAATGATGTCAGAATGCCTTTAATCCTTCTATCTAAGCCGGCAGAGGACGACGTTAAAAAAAAAAAAACAGACAATACATACAACATTTACTGGAGATTGTTGTCACTGAATCAGGGTTCTGTTGTGTATTCTATACATTTCTACTTGGCAGGGAGTCTCTATGCAGTAAATTAGAGTTTATTTGATTTTTACTAATGATTTATGATATAAATCTATTTTGGTAATCAAACATGAAACTTAATATATTTTTTTCTTTACTGTTGCAGAGATGCTTGCCCAGACAACATGGTTGTGGCTTTGAGCTGTGATAACGAGCGTGAGTATAAGTGACTTAGGTTTGCACTGACACTGATCTTTATGTACATACTCATTCACACCATAACGCACAGTTTATAAATTCTAATAAAAATATCACTAAAATGCTGATCATTCCATTGCCTTCTCAGCTTGTGGTGTTCGAAAAGTCTCCATTGAAAGTTGGTCCAGCTATGTGGCTAATGGAGAGATGAGAGATGGAGGAGAGAAGGATGAAGAGAGGGACGAAGAGATGGATGAGATGGAAGAGAAGGGCGATAGGGTGGTGGGCGGGCTGGATGCGGAGAAGGGGGCGTGGCCATGGGTGGTGTCTCTGAGCTGGTTGGGCCGCCACGTGTGCGGGGCCTCTTTGATTGACAAGCAGTGGCTGATCACTGCGGCACACTGTGTCTTTGGGTAAGGGGGACGTGTGTGGTTGTGTGTGTGTGTGTGTGTGTGTGTGTGTGTGTGTGTGTGTGTGTGTGAGAGAGAGAGAGAGAGAAAGAGAGAGGAAGAGAGAGAGAGAGAGGGAGAAAGAGTGAGAGTCTCTGTGTGTGTGTGTGTTTGTGTCTGTGTATAAGTCAGTCAGTGTGTCTGTGTTTGTGTCTGTGTTTGTGTAAGACACCCCAACCTAATTGGACTGAGAAAGACTGATGTAGAGAGTTCCACTTACATTTAGCCTTTTATTTCCATATGAGTTGCAAAGCTGCACCTGAAGTGCAGTCAATAATGCATACTACTGCATATGTTACATCAGTCTAAAAAGACACTGCGTTCACGCTCTACCACTCCCATTTACCCTACAGGAAGAACATCCACCTGTCCAACTGGGTCGCTGTGCTAGGTCTACACTCCCAGTATGGTTCTGACTACCAGGACAGGCAGACCTTGCAGGTGGACCAAATCATCATGAACCCAGACTACAACCGGCGCACCAAACAGGCTGACTTTGCACTCATGCACCTGAAAACACCAGCCAACTTCACAGGTGAGTACCGTTAATTTTAATGGTCCCCCCCCCCCCCCCCCCCCCATCAAATTTTCTGTATTCATCTTTATGTGTGTGTGTGTGTCTGTGTGTGGGTGTTTAGCCTACATCTTTCTAAGAGCAAACTTGTCAATTGTGTGCATGTATGTGTATGTGTATGTGTATGTGTATGTGTATGTGTATGTGGAGTGCATGTATTGTGTGTCTCTGAAGAGACGGGTGCCGTCTGCCTGTCTGTCTGCCTTCCTGTCTGTCTGTCTGTCTGTCTGTCTGTCTGTGTGTCTGCCTGTCTGTCTGCCTGTCTGTCTCTCTGTCTGTCTGTCTGTCTCCTAACCTGCAAGGTCTCAGTGATGCATGTCCTCTCTCCAGACTACATGCAGCCTGTCTGTCTGTCTGTCTGCCTTCCTGTCTGTCTGCCTGCCTGCCTGCCTGCCTGTCTGTCTGTCTGTCTGTCTGTCTGTCTGTCTGTCTGTCTCCTAACCTGCAAGGTCTCAGTCATGCATGTCCTCCCTCCAGATTACGTGCAGCCTGTGTGTTTACCCCACGAGCAGCAGCAGTTCCAGGCTGGCAGGAAGTGTGTCATCGCCGGCTGGGGCAAACTGGAGGAGGGAGGTGAGCTGGGAGGTGTGACCTGTGACCAGGTCCATTGTACTGAAACTAAGTCAAAAGACTGAGAGGTGGTCTCGCCCAGGGAGTAAAACACTATGGAACTACCATAGTTCCTGACACACTGACACCTGACACTTATAAAACACAACCCATGGTTGACTAATATGCCTCACATACAAAACAAATGATAACAACTGCACAATGAACAGTGGAACAACAAAACCACATTAATAAATACTGCAGAGAAATATGGACAAAGTATCTAACTCTGCAGGGTGCTGAACTTACAGACTTATGTAGATGATTAGAATGTTCTCCTTGGTTTTCTCTCAGGTTCTGTGGCGGATGTTCTGCAGCAGGCGGTGGTACCGATAGTGGACCAGGCCCAGTGCCAGGCGTGGCTGCCTGAGTACAACCTCACAGCCCAGATGGTGTGTGCCGGGTTCCCTGAGGGCGGCGTCGACTCCTGCCAGGTATGGACACTCACCTGTAAAAACACATTGCTGTAGGACTAAAATGCATTAGGTCTCGGGAAAAACCTCCTCGGACCAAAAGTAGTCAGTCTCTCTGTCAAGTTTATGAAATTGCCAAGTCTCAGACCTGACAGATTTTTCTGAAATGGCGTCAAACCAAACAGCCTCAGATGAAATGGTCATTTTCCCTGAGACCAAATGCATGAAACTGGGGTTTCCCACTTCTTATTTAAGTGTGATGATATTTTAAAGGGCGACCGAAGACGAAGCTACTCAGTGTTGCTTTAACATCTATAAGCTTGTGAGATGTCCGTGTGCATGTTCATTGCTGACTATCCACTATCTTCCAGGGGGACTCTGGGGGCCCTCTCATGTGCGAGGAGGATGGCAAGTGGGTGCTGGTGGGGGTCACCTCATTTGGAGTGGGTTGTGGGCGCCCCAACAGGCCTGGGGTGTATGCTCTCGTCAGCGAGTTCATTGACTGGGTGGTGGAGACTCGCCGCCAGAACTCCTACTGGGATGGGGTGAGGACCAGACTAGGGCAGCAGGACTGACAAAACACTTCAAGAAGCTGAAGACAAAAGCTAATCACTGTATCGTAGAGACTTGACATAAAATCTACAGGTGTGAAGACCAGACATAGCAGTACACTTACACAAGAAGATGGATGTACAAGAAGATGGATGTACAAGAAGATGGATGTACAGATCCATCCTTCTAAGTGTACTGCTCTTTCTTTTTTTTCATAGCTCTCTCTGTTTCTGTTGCCATTTTGAACGTCTATGTGCTTAGTCCATTAGTCTGTGTTCATTTTATTTAATTTTTGGAATGTTTATGTCATTTTATGTACCGGTACTAACATTGCATGCGGCTGTGTGTTTTCTATGCATGTTGAAACTCTTTAACTTATCTGCTACCATCTTAACCAGGACTACCTGGACAAAGAGATAAGGTATCTCAATGGGACATTCCTGCTAAAAACACACACACACACACACACACACACTCAAAGGTACAGCCTAAGCGCTGTAGATGAAATGTTGCTGTGTTGAAAAGGCAGGAGGTGCTATTGAAAGACGCCTCCAGACTACAGGCCAACCAATGCACTGGGAAGGCCAGGGGTACAAAGACAAAACCGACCACAGAAGATACTGATGGAAGAAGGCCTCAGATCAAACGCCACATGATGGAGCCAGCAGGTGGACACAATGGGTCTTTTTTTTACGCTGAAGATTGAACCTGGCTGACCTCACTTAAGTAAAGGCTGGGGAAGTGGCAATAATTTTCACCACAAGGAGAAAAAAATCCTAAATTCCTAAATTCAGTCATTATTTTGTAAAAAGAAACTTTGCAGACAGATCTGTACCATGATGCATTATAATTTTGTGAATTATGTAAATGTCGTGGTTATACAAAAACATTACTTAATATGTTAAATAAAGACAAGTAAAATGTTTTGTTTGTTTATTAGTCTTTTTTATTACCTCAGGTGTGTTACTGAGTAAGTTATATGTTTTCTTTATGTAAAATTCTGCCGCAGTGCATTAATTTACCAATACTATCTCTCCAACCTTCCATCTGACCAATATCGCCCTATCCATTCATTCAATGTAATCAATCCATCCATCCATTCTTTAAGCGCACATTAGAGCTAAACATTATCATGTTAATCTACTACTAGCTGGGCCTGCATATAGCCATATGGTCCAAGTCCTATCTCACCTGTTGTAGTCTTCTCACAAATGGTTATTCTACATTAAAAACACAAGTCCAGGGATCCAGTTGTTCACATTAGACATTCAGGTATTTATTGCATTAACTGAAATGGCGGCCATGAACAAAATGCACCAGAAGTGCAAACACAAACAGCATCATGTCAGAATTTGCGATCAAACACACATTTGCAACAATCAACGCCCAGCATTATATAAAATGTGTGTGATCGTGCACACACACACAGCTTCAGCATTAAGGCAAAGTTTAGGTCCATCACTGGAGAGGTGAGGCAGGATCTCCAGCATACTTCTTATCAAGTGTCCTTATTTACCATGTAGCCTTTTTAGTATGCAATATGAGTATGCATAAAAGGTTTTTAGCCTGGATAAATTAAGTAGGATACCTCCTAATAGACAAGCCCTGGAGCAACACTTTTGTAGCCAAATGAATCTATAGGACTCCTCTACTTTTAGATTTACATCTTAGTCTGTGTTAAGTTAGCTACTTAACTAGGACTGTCACCAAGTCATGTTCAGGGGTCAGAGTTGGAGTTACCTGAGGGTGGTTGTGTACTCTGGCAGCACTTTAAAGAGGACCTTTAATACACAGTGTGCAGCAACATCTCCCTTAGAGCAACTTATCTTCTCTGACTGAACACTGACTCTTCTTTCAAATCAGCCTCTCTGTAAGACAGACAGATCCTTTCACATAGACACAAGCTTTTGGTTGATGGTAGCAGCAGCTCAGAACTGACTTTGAACTTTCAAATTTACTTCACATGAAGGGTGGGTTGTGTATGAATCAGTCTTCACACAGCTGTAGCTTATGAGCCACATGATTACAAACAGCCCCTCACTGTCTTCACCATCTTTAAATATGTCCTCTGGTCAGTTGGCCAGTCACTCTTGTGCAAAGGATAGTGACCTTAGGTGGTGGAGGGGGAAACACTCTGCTCTTTAGCAGCCCCTTCCTGCCCTTGCTTCAGCTCTTCTTCTTCTTGCTCTCTCTGCTCTGTGGGTGGCGGGGTGGAGTCGTGAGTGGGTGCGGTCAGTGCTGCCGCCCTGCTGGTCAAACGCTGCAGTACCAGCTCGGCAGTGCTGCACAGGCTGTGCTGAGGGAGGGAAAGGGGGAAAGAGGGCGGAGGTTACAATCAGTGTAATGAAATGTTTATGTAATCTTGTACAACAACTACTACTGCAACTACTTACCCTCAACTACTTGTAGTCCTGTACAATAACTACTACTACAAGTTACTACAAGGTCTGCTTAACACTGACACATTCCTCATGTAAACACTTATTGTGTTACCTGCAATACATGCAGACTCTTGTGTGTGTTATCTGTAATATATGCAGTCTTTGTGCATGTTACCTGAGTGTGTGTTACCTGTAATACATGCAGACCTTTGTATGTGTTACCTGCCATATATGCAGGCCTGTGAGTGTCTTACCTGAGTGTGTGTTACCTGGGTGTGTGTTACCTGTAATATGTGCAGGCCCTTGAGTGTGAGCACAGCCAGCTCCTTCAGGCCGTCTCCCGTCAGGTCCAGGTAGATGACGGACAGCAGAGGGCTCTTGAAGCTCCGCCTCCACAGCAGCTGGAAGTCTCCTGCGACGCCCGTGATTGGCTGCTGAAACTTGTAGCATAGCAGCTCCTGATACAAACACAAACACAAACACCATTTTTGTTAAAAGCACAGTTTGTGATTAATAAGTCTCCCAGCTGTGGCAAAGGTAAGCGAGGGGCGGAGTTGGAAGATGGTTTTGAGATGCAAAAAGGCTGTTTTGGTGACATGAACGTTAAATTGATAATTTATGACAGACAGGCCCCACCCAAGAGACAAATGCAGCCTCGCCTCGCCCTATCACATCACACCTGTCCATAGGTTCCCAGGAGGACCTCTTTCTGTCCGTCAAAGTCCAGGTCGATGACGAGCGCACAGAGGACGGCATCACACTGGTCACTTTCAGCCAAACAGCAGGGTCTGCTCATGCCACACTCCTCCACATTCCTGCCACACACACACACACACACACACACACAGACATAGACACAGACACACACACACAGACATAGATATAGATAGACAGTCACACACACGCATTAAAATGTGCACAAAAAAATGCACACATCAGATGTATGCAAACTCTGTTTATCTTGTTTGTTTCATGTTTCTGAATTTGCCAGTAAATGCTATAGGTTAAATGTTGCATTGTGAGAGTGTAAGAGTGTAAGACCCACCTGTACACCACAGCCATCTCAATGGTGCTGGTCACCAGCAGGTTATATCCTCCAGACTGCTCCTCTGAAAACAGCAGGTACAGTTCAGATATCTCGGGCCAAAACGAGTTAGTCTACTTACATAAGAATAAACACACACATTCTCTTTCTCTCTCTCTCTCTTATACACTCATACACACACACACACACGCACGCACACGCACACACACGCACACACACGCACACACACGCACACACACACACACGCACATGCACATACGCACACGCGCACACACACACACGCACACACACACGCACGCACGCACGCACGCACGCACGCACGCACGCACGCACGCACGCACGCACGCACGCACGCACACACACACACACACACGCACACACGCACACACGCACACACAGGCTCCTGACGTCCTCTTGTCACGACACTGCCACCCTAATAATAACAAATAACTAGCAGATGCACTCTTGGCCACACACACATATGGAGCCTATCTCTATCTCTTTCTCTCAGACAGACAGATACGCACGTGTGCACACATTCACACACACACGCACGCACACACACACACACACACACCTGTGCTGTTTGCAGTCTGGTGTGTGTAGAGGGGAAAGAGCAGCACTGTGGAGATGGGGCTGTCCTGCTGCAGTCTCCAGCTCTGCAAAACCTCTATGGGACACACAAGATGGCCGACAACGCCTACCATTAACACACATATCACTCACAGCAGCTTTTGTAGTGATGACCTAACAACCTACGGCTTTCTTTGTGCCACACTGGACTAAATTCAATATGTTCACAAAAGTTATAGGTACGGCTTCAAAAGTTCAAAATGTTTTCTGAAACTGCTACCAGTTTTAGCTGTTGATACCTATACATTCTACTTTGAGACATATTTTCCAAGTCTATTTAGTATTTGAATAGACAGTGATTTGCCAACATCTGTGAAACCTTCTGCTTGGTGACACCACCTGAACGTCAGTAACCCAAACAAAGGTGATTATGACAAAGGACTTGTTTGAAATGACTGGATGGCTGAGTGGCTGGCCTAAGGCAATGCATTCTGGACTTGAAATAGCGATGTTTTTGGACAATCTTGTGTGGTATCCACCCGTGTGGTACAGTGACATTCAGATGACCTTGTACAAAAAAAATCACTAGATCGCATTCCTTTACGCCAGTCACTCAGCCAGCCAGTCATTTCAAACAGGTCCAGAGACTGTGTGTCTTTGTGTGTGTGTGTGTGTGTGTGTGTGTGTGTGTGTGTCTGTGTCCCCTCACCGGGACCCTCCTGTTTGACCAGAGACAGCCCCACACAGCCATTTTGACAGCCAAACGCGGAGAGGCGACGTCCACCAGGAATGCTCAACATGTCCAGCCAAAGGACACTAAAAACGGGAAGGAACATAATAAACATAGGTACTGGAAAAACACATCAGTAGACCACGCCACATACCACCCTACAACCACCCCACATACAACCCTACAACCACCCCACAAACTTGTAGAGAGCCCTACCACCACCCCACACATCCCCCTACCACCACCCCACATACTTGCTGGGCAGGTCCTGGAGCTCAGGGAAAAGTCTCTCCACCGGCTGCTCCTCAAACTGGTGCAGGGAGGCATTCTAGCAGGAGGCACAGATCACACAGAGATGCAGAAATGCACAAATGCAGAGAGAAATGCACAAATGATCCACAGAGACAAGATACAAAACACAATAACTGTGATAAACAACTGATCAGCTACAAACTTTACACACATATAGGAACACAAAAACATGGACACACTCAGGGAAGCTGATATATACTATGTGCCCCCACTACCCCACCCTCCACCAGGAAAACAGGTAAAGGAAAGAGAGAGACTCGACTCACCTCTTTGTACAGGTGTATGCACTGGTCATTGCCACTTAGCAGAAACACGGTTTCGCTGCAGCCATCTTTGCACTGGACTCTACAAAGGGACACCAGGATTACTAAGAACTATCCTAATAATGGGTGGCTGTTATTACACAGGTTTTGTGTAATAACAGCCACTGATTATTAGGATAAGTTTTAGCATACGTCTTAGCATCTATAACTGCTATTATGATGGAAAAATGTTAAATGGATCGATAGAATAATAGAAACAGACAAATGTAAACACAAACAGCTAATTCGAATAATTTTTACTGTCACTTTATATTGTGTAAAGAAAAATACTCACTCTGTGTGGTACAGCTGGAAAGGAGTGTACTTCAGCTCAAGATTCAGGCAACTCTCTGCCAAAAAAAAGATCAGTATACTCAACTGTGTGATGAAGTTCAGGTAACATATATGCGCAAACACACACAAACCACTCACGTGCAATAGACTCCAGGTTGAACTCGGAACCTGGTTCATAGTCACAGTAGATGTTGAGGAAGGGTGTTGCTTTGTCCCCTTCCTAAAGGGAAAGCCAGGAGTCAGGACAAGAGTGTAGTAGACATACAGGGCTTAAGGCAACACTAGAAGACAATATGGCTTATTCCCTGAAGTGGCCAACTTTTGTACATTTGACATAAGACATGCTTTTATGTTCTGCCTCACAATAGCATGTACCTCAGAGCATCTCGTACCAAAGAATCTTTGTCAATCATTTTACTTTTTTAAGTCAGTTGGCAACTTTGCAAATGCCACAGCCTTTTGTACCTGTGCGAAATAGATGTGGGTAGAAGAGAAATGTACCTTAATAAAAGTAATCCCCACCACCAGTCCTCTGCTTGGATGGGACTTATTGAAGGCGTCAATAGATACGATTTCTGCATCAACTGCAAAGTAACAAAGACAACCGAAAAGGTATCAGAAAACCCATAAAATGTATAAACTAATACACTGTCCAATGTCAGAAGACAGTATGCAGGGGTTGCCTGCAACCGCCTTTTGAAGAATGACTATTATAGGGGTGCAGTCTAATAAAGTATTAGTAACAGTACACTACTGCTATGTGCCTCTTGTGTGACACCCTGAGCCAACACAAAATCCACAGCCTGCTGTTGCTGTCATTTTCACCTGGAATGTAAGTAAACTGCACTTCCTTGGCGACGGGTCGTATTTTCTGCTGGAGATCCTGGTATCTGAAGCAAACCACCTTCCCTTTCAAAGTAGCAGCCAACAGTTCTTGTTCTCCTGCCTGGCAGAGTCCATACATATTACTCTGTGACAAAAAACGGCTAAAACTGTCCTCCACGAATGGGCAAGCACCTTCTATGTCTGGCAACATGTTTTAAAATGACGTTTGACCTACTGAAATGTAATAATATTCTTGGAACTGCACTAACGGGCAACATCAAGCGCCTTTTCTGATGCAGGACAGGTTGCTCAAAACATCCGGGTTGTCTGTTACTACGTCAGGCAGCTGAGCAAATCAGTCGTGACGCTTTCACAAACGTAATACGTTGTCTGATTAAAAGAAAATAATATATATATCTTTTTAACTATCACACCCCCATGACACACCAGTTACTTAGCAAATCCCGGCATTTGTATAAATAAAATGTGTATAATAACAAAATGTGTATCACGAAGGTTTCCATTTATGTTGTTTCACAGGTTGAATTTATCTCTAAGTCCACTAGAGGGCGGGGCAATCATTTATCGCCTGCAGAAAAAAATGCTGGTAGACCTGAAGACTTCTTTGGACTCACTACCATAGAAAGGCCTATTTTAATTCATCTTCCTATTTTCTTAATTCTCACCATGGATACATAACGTGTTTGTGAGTGTTTTTTTTAAAACCCCAACAAAAACCTATACAATCTGTACAATTGCATCAGTGTGCGTCATGAGTAGTCTGCTCAGAATAGGTCAGTGATGCACTTCAGCATCACTAGGCTAAAGGTCACTGGCAAATGAAAAGCTGCAGTGTAAAAATGAGACTCATACCTTCTCTCCCCCTTTTCCTATTTAAACCTGATCTATGTTCTAATGCTAGGTTGGCACGGGGAGATTAGAGTAAATACATGTTCATGAGTAGAGACAGAGAAAGTGTTACAGTGGGCAGAGTATGGATGAGAGTAGGCTATGGGGTGTCCAACCATAAAAACAAAGTCCTTGTCACATTTTTTTGGGTGGTACACTTTGCCTCCATCAATATTTTGTAGATAAATACCTGTCTATTGTCCTGCAATACTGCAATACTGTGTTGTATGTCAGAGATTCAGTGGGTTAAGAGCATTTGTCGACTGAAATAAAGCCACACAGATCCACAACCAACAAAGCTCCCTCTGAGAATTTAAAAGGACGATGACTAATGATACTTTTGTTTAGCCTGAACTGTGTTTTTGTTGTGTTGAGTATGTACAATGTAGGTTGTGTATGTCTGTTTATTTGTGGTGAATATGTTTGTATGTGTGTCCGTCTAAGATTGTCTATGTGTATGTGTCTTTATAAGGTAAGATAAAGTAGTCTTTAATGTGCCCAGATGAGTGATTCGTTGCAGAGCCAGTAGAATAACAAAAAATATACAGACATACAACAAGACACACATCAATACATCTGTCACTCATTTCCATATATCAGTAGGCCTACTAAAGGCAAATCTTTAACAATAGGCCTACATTGATACCAATAAAATCTTGAAAAGCATTAATACATAAATAAAACCAAATGTTCACATCCTAACATCTTGTTTATACATAGCAGTGGGTCCAAATGAATATTTTAACCTGTTTATCTTTACAATTGTATGTATTTGTGCATCTGCCTTGTGAATGTGTGAGTTACAGAAGTATTTCTGTGTAGTGTCTACAAAGAAACATTAGTGCATTGGTGACAGGGACAGCATGCGTGTTTTTCTTTGTGTTTGTGTCTGTGTTTTTGTTTGTGTGCAGATTTATCTGTGTGTTTGGCTGTGCTAGAGCACGTAATTGTGTGTTTCTTGTGCGTCTGTTGTGGGTGTGTTAATGTGTGTGCGTCATGCGCACATATGTGTGTGTCTTCTTCAAAGTGTTTTTGTGTTTGTTTTTGTGCACAATTGTGTGTCTGTGTGTTTCTGTGTATGTGTATGTGCACGTATGTGTGTATGTGCACAAGTGTGTGTGTGTGCGTGTATGTGTGTGTGTGTGTGTGTGTGTGTGTGTGTGTGTGTGTGTGTGTGTGTGTGTGTGTGTGTGTAGTCCTGCCCTGCCACAGGGATTATGTGTGTGTGGCTGATTGGTCCTGACAGTGGTCTGTGTATTACTGGCTGGCGCACAGATTAACACAACCCTTTTTAGACTGCCTAATCTGGATTATCTGCCGCAGTGTGCCAGTGATGACGCCGCCCCCGAGCCTGCCCCCTCAGCCCAGTCCCCGCTGCACTCATCCACCCATCCACCCACCCATCCCTCCTTCCATCCTTCCATCCATCCATCCATCCCACTCCTCTGTCTGTCCATCCCTCATTACCCTCCACTCCCTTCCTATCTTCCCCAATCTATACTCATGTACCCATACTCTTAGATCTTTGTGTGTGTGTGTGTGTGTGTGTGTGTGTGTTTGAGTGCCAACAGGAGGAGGATGGTGTGAGAGACTACATCTTTTGAATGTGTATGTTGTCTGGGTGTATCTGTCTGTTTATGTGTGTATGGGTTGTTTTTCTTTCTTTCTGTGTGGTTGTTTTTCTTTCTGTCTTTCTCTCTCTCTCTCTCTCTCTCTTTCTTTCTCTCTCTCTCTCTCTTTCTTCTTGTGTGTGTGTTTGTATGTGTGTGTGTGTGTGTGTGTGTGTGTGTGTGTGTGTGAGCATGTGGCCGGGGATTAGAGGTTAGTCCACTTCCATAATTGCTCTTGTGCCTGCATAGCTGGTGCCTGGCAGATGGGTAGGTTTCTTCTACCCCCACCCTCAGCAACTCTCCACCCTGCCCCCAACACACACGTACACACACACACACACACACACACACACACACACACACACACACACACACACACACACACACACACAAACAGTGTACAAACATAAAAGCAGTGCATCAGTTCAACTCAGAATTCTGTTTACACAGGATGTTATATTTTTTTGTTTTGTTTCCGTTTCAAACATACTGTTCTTCAGGTATCATGAGCTATAGTGCCAGCAGTTGAACAACAATAACATCCTGAGTTACTAAACTCATGAAAGTTATGTGCTGTTTTGATAACACACTTTGTGCAAATGAGTAAGTCTTTGTTTCACTGTGTCAACAGTAGCATCATATTAGGTGCCTACAAGGCCTTCTATTCTCATCTGATTGTGCTCAAACTCCACAGGAATGTATTATATGGCAAGAGAGAAGGGGGCCCTATGTTAGAATACAAACAGCTATACCCAGAACTGTATTTGAAAGGGCAAAAACAACAAAAGGACTAAGCAAAATTTCTCATCCACTCCGCAACTGACGTCTGCCACTCTGGGTCCATGGTTGTGAAGAACGTGGTACATAACTGTATTTCAGTGTAAGTGTGTCTGTTTGTTAGTGTCTTGTTAGTGTCTTCAGAGGCAAAGATAATGTCACATGCATTAAATGGGTAGGCTGAGTTAACTGGTCATTTGTTTTTGAGAAACAATCGACCAGACTATGAACCAGTTTCACGCTTTACAAATGACACATTAGTATTTTATGCAAAACAGGAATGTAGCAACATGTCTATCAACTACAGCAACACACTATTATGTGTACAACTGATGAGGTACACACACAGAGGTACACACACAAAAACACAGCTTTTACTGCAGTTCATGCATTGAGCAGTCATCTTGAATTGTGAACTCGGCGTCCTCAGCTTCTCTGAGGTATTTGGTCAGACGTCTGAGGGTTGGGGGATGTGCATGGCATCTATTGCATCTTCAGCGCTTGGAAGATGACTTAGAAACCAAATATGAGGGCGACACGTGTCCCTACCCTTTTTTTTAGTTTTGTGCCCTAACCCTGCAACCATTACTACAGATCCTCAGCCGGTCCTATCCTCTTGTCTGTGAAGATTCTCATTCATCCAGGTCATGTTAGCCAAATGAGCTAAGTTATAAGCAACTATACTTCTTCAGAACTGAAGAAGCCTTTTGGATGAAAGGTGAAATGTCTTCAAGCTACTAAAAGAAGTCCAGTTGCTTACAACTTAGCTTATTTGATCCTATCCTCTTCTTTACCATTATGGACTCTGTTCGATCTTCTACTGTCAGATATTGTAACACCATGTTCTACCATGTCTCCAACCATCTCCATTTTTTGCATTCCAGGTGTATTTATTTGATTGCCTATTTTGGGCAACAGGTTGCATGCCATCAATCATGTTTTAAAACCTACAGCAACACACACAAGCACACACACATTAAGGTAAAACGGTTGGTACCACGCTACTGTGCGCGACAGCAGTAGGTAAGCAATCTGTTTGAATGGTTAAAATTCTCAGAGTTAATTTCTCAGTGTTCAGCAAAAGTGTTAATTTAAGAGTGTAAGTTTAAAATTAGGATTTGAAATTACACTACTAAAAGTTGATTTAACTGTAGTCAAATATGTAACTGAGAAGTGTTAAATTAACACTACAAAGATTGGGACAAAATCAACACTGGCACAGTGTTAAAACGGACTCTCCCAGAGTTGATTTAACACTATAGAATTAGCTCTGTACTGACCCAGGGGAGTGTAGAGCGGTAGGATAACTGTATAAGACAGACGCAGAATGAGAAAAGCACAGGCTGTACGCAGACATTACACGCCTAGCCTCAGCCAAGATCCCTGTTATCCCTATCCCTCTGTCCCAAAAACCCACACGTACAGTATTTGGCTTGTTGCATGGTACACCACAACTTCACCCTACACTGTTACCTTTGCCTATATTTCACACTAGGGTGACCTCCTCTCTAGAATGACAATGGGCCATTTTCCTAGAAACCAGGGGGGGATTCTCAACTCTGCTGTTAATATCATTAAAATATGTAATATTTTAATCATAAAAGTATTTTTTGCACATTTTATTGCGGTTTTTGTTTGGCGCCCTAACCCCTCAACCACTGCTACAGATCCTTAGTCAATCCTATCCTCTTCTTTACCACTAGAGACTCTGTCCACTCTGCTGCTGTCAGATATTGTCAGTTCTGCTGTTAATACCATTAGAATAAGTAATGTTTTAATCACAAAAGTAGTTGTTTTGGGGTCAGACCACCAAAAACAGGGACTGTTCCCAGTAAAACGGGAATGTCTGTTCACCCTGTTTCACACTGAACTTTTTAACCTCCCAATGGCAGGTGTGTAAAGAGGGGCAGACTGGACTCTGTGCAATCACGTCAGGACTCGTCATGGTAACTGCTGTCCTCTGAGTCATGGCTACTCATTATATTATTATATTACATTGCATTTGGCAGACGCTTTTATCCAAAGCGACTTACAATCAAGGGGGACATAAGCAATAGAGGAGGACACAGAGTAGAGACACAACAGACATATGTACTTCTGCATAGGGATAGAGAGAGAGAGAGAGTATAGATTAGTGTTTGTTAGTTATATTAGTTTTGTTAGGAAGGGAAGCAATCTCGGAAGAGAAGGGTTTTTACAAGTTTTTTAAAGATAGGGAGGGATGTTGCTGTTCTTATTGCAACTGGTAGGTCGTACCACCATTTGGGGACAACTACAGAGAAGAGCTTAGAGTGACCTCTCTTTGTGAGAAGTGAGGGTACCGATAGACGATTTCCCTTGGTCATCCTGCACTCATCCATACATCATTTCATCTCTCCATCTGTCTGTCTGAGGTCTATCACCCCCCCCCCCCCCCCCTTTATCCTTGGGCTCCCCTTCACAAAGGAAGGCCTCGGCTCTGTCTCTCTTCTTCCACTGCCGTAATAACCCCTCCCTTCATCTTTCTCCCTCTCCTCTCCTCTCCTCTCCCTCTTCTCTCCTCTCCCTCTTTGCTCCTCTCCTCTCCTCTCCTCTCCTCTCCTCTCCTCTCCCCTCCTCTCCTCTCCTCTCTTCTCCTCTCCTCTCCCTCTCTGCTCCTCTCCTCTCCTCTCCTTTCCCCTCCTTTCCTCTCCTCTCCTCTCCTCTCCTCTCATCTCATCTTTTCTCCTCTCCCTCTCCTCTCTTCTCCCTCTTTGCTCCTCTCCTCTTCTCTCCCTCTCTGCTCCTCTCCTCTCCTCTCCTCTCGTCCCGTTTTGTCCTGTCCCGTCAGCTGGCTCTGAGTCAGTCACACTCTGTTCCTACAGTTCCTGATCAGTCTGAAAAACACACACACACACACACACACCCACACACGCATAAGCACACACACACACATACGCACACGTACACGCACACACAAACACACACACACACACACACACATACACACACGCCGCATACGCACACGTACATGCACAAGCACACACACACACATACACACACACGCACACACACACACACACACACACGCACACGCACACACACACACACACACACAGACATCCCTGTCACAAATACACATTGACTACACAGTGGCCCTCCCCTGCCAATTCTCAACATTTCATAATGAAACATATATATGCCAAATGTCCATTTGTTTTTTTTTTTAAGTGACCCCCTGGCACACATCCGTATTATAATAAAAATTGTATCTGTTGGCTGGATACATTTTTTTCATCATTATTGCCAACAGGACATATACAAAGTAATATTTTTGAGACAAACACTAAAACCAACAAAGAAATATCCAACTTTGATTCTTGTTCACATTTCAGTTAGACCACCACAGTATTACATAATAACATTTACTGATTTTTTCCAGTTCTGACTTTGTTGTTCAATGCAGGAAACTTGAATATACTATTGATAACACTATTTTTTATTAGGTTTATCAAATATATTTTCTTTATTTAAAAAAGCCATAGTTAAGCAATTCCTAGGTTGCCCTATTCGTTTAAATGTTTACAGTACACCTGTGTTTTTGTAGGTTTATTCTTTTCTATAAAAAAATACATAAATATCTGTGACTGCAATGAAAACGTGCAATCTTGTTGTAGAATCAGTAAAGCGCGAGGAGAAAAACCACAGCCAACAGATTTGCTTAGAGAAATGTGGCACGTGAACTGAAAGTAAAAAAAAACTCAATCTATTGGTGAATCTTTTCATTGCTGCCTCACGTGCTGCCGAAAAAAATGGAAAGAGGGAGGGAGGAAGAGAGAAAGATGGAAAGAGGGCGGGAGATAGAAAGAAAGACGGGTCGGAGCGCGCCTTCTCCTGATTAGCTCTCCAAACTGTGCTCGCTCTCGCTGTGGCGCACGCGCCTCTCTCTACCTGCAGCGGAATTCAACAGCAAGGTGCGTATGTTTCCACGCGCATTTTGTAGTTAGCCATCAGAGCATATAGTGCGCGTTCCAGCACGACTGTAACTGTTTGTAAATATCGCAGAGCTATATATTTAAAAAAAAAATCAAAAGAAAACCTAAAAACCCAAAGCGTCTGTCATATCCACAGGTGTGCTCCGACTCTGTCCGGTGGCAAACTGAGAGGGGGTGGCTACACCGGCAGAGACTTCAGTTTTATCTTGACACAGTCGGTCCCTTGGGGGGACACTTGTCTGCGGACTGCGGAGAGGTCGGGAAAGAGAAGAGTTGTAAGTGAGAGAGAGAGAGAGCGGGGTCCTGCCATTTTCAGCATGATGTCCTACATAAAGCAACCCCACTACGCAGTGAACGGGTTAACGCTCTCCGCGCCGGGTATGGATGTTCTCCACACAGCCGTTGGCTATCCAGGTATGTGCTTGTATTTTTTTATTTTATCAATATAAAATTCCCAGAAAACGAAATTATCGAAATTATTCTAAACACCAACTAGAAATATTTAACTTTGAACTAGGTAGGCTAGTAGCATACAAAGTCTCATACATGTTTGTTTCAAACTGTGGTCAAAAGCAAATAATCTCAACACCATTTCAATAAAATAGCGTAGGTCGTTGCTAAAAATGCTATACTGTTTACGGTTCATCAAGAAAATTATTTTTTGTGGAATAAAATGTTGTGCAATTCAAAATTTCAAACCAAGGAAACAGAATTTCTAGCGGTGGAAATAAAGTTGTTGTTGCATATACTTCTCGCCCATATTTTAATAACAATAAAAACCCACATCAAATCACCTTAATTTCCTGTGCGTTATCATCAAGGCGATGTCTTCAGACGTGTAAGATGAAGATTTGTAAGCGCTAAATCTGTGTATACTACAGAATGAGAATAGATTGTGCCAGTGCTGCCTATCGTTTCACTAACAGAAGTGTATCTAAATGACGTCTTGTCAAAAAAGCACTTCTTAATTCGATACTATATTTTTTGTATTGTAATAAATAAAGAAAATGATCGCAGAGCCAGCCAAGATCATTTTAGAGGATGCCATAAAAGTATTAATTTTAGGAGCTGTTCGGGTTAATGTACGTTTATGTTTGTGTACGTTATCTGTAGGACATCTCATTCAATTCATTTGAATCTAACAGTCTTTGGTCTTTCATTGGATAAACAAAATGGACGGAACAGTGTGCGGAAAGATAGGAAAAGGTGTTATCCAAAAGCACCCTTTACGCACGACTATATTAACAGTGGTTCGTTTTAGAAATTACATTTTATTAACCATAACATTTACTGTTACCGTACTTTAAAGTCAGAAATTAAGTCTTCCAATGTTTTCAAAGTGACATTTTCATTAACCTATAGACACCACCTGTTCTTGTTTACATGTATTATATAGTTTTCTATTCTATCAGTGTAACACGCAGTGAATGACGTTTTGACACCTCCAAGGAGTTTTAAAGGACACCTTGTTTCGGTTGAAATGACTGACGTCCTTTCGAATTAGTATGAAGTTGCTGGCCTGCAATAACACTACTTGGCCTGTAGGGGTACCATTGATGCGCATGAAAAATACCAACCGAAAAACTTTATTTTTTTATTTCTCTTTATTTCGCAACTAATTCGTTAACGTTGGCGACTTCAACTAATTTGAAAATTGTTGAGTGCCCCATAAAAGTTTGTGAGCTGCTATTTTTTCTTCAGAATGTGAAGTAAAATTTATAGTGGAGCAAAATGAATCCTTATATTTACATACATTATAAAGTATTAATTATGAGAATTAAACATGCTGGGTATTTTGTGTGACTGCAATATTAAAAAGTTAGCACATTTTGTTATATTTAAAATAAAAAAAACCTCATTGACTGCTTCTTGTGCCACCCTAGACAACTTTTAGAGGTTGCAATTTGCATGAGTGAAAAAGTGTCTGCTTCCATTTCAAGAAAAAGGTTCTCTTTAGCACATATATCACTTAGCTGGTGAATGGTGGTGGATGGTAAGGTTTAGTACAGTTGATAAATGTTTCTATCACCTCTAAGTGGCGAGGGCTTCATGTTAGATCTTGTAGGCCCATCAACAATAAACAAGAGCTGTTATAAGTCGTTCCTCTTTTTCACCTGAATCTGTGTAGTGCTTCTTTGCATTTCTTTTAAAGAACATAATACTGTTCTTCAGAGATGCGTTATAGGTCGAAATGCTTTTGATCATCTTCGTGATGAAAGGCTATGCCAAGGTTTCCATGTGATCCAACACTTTCCACTGCCCTCTGAACAATGGTTTTGACCACCACGTGTGAACATTTGTTGTTTTTGCATGCTTCACTTCATACATACATCACTACAGATATATTTGATTTCTATTATTTTTTTTGCTCTCCTCTTTGATAACCTTCATGCTATTAATCTCATCCATATAGGCTCTCTGAACGTTCTTTTCTATTCTATTTCGTTCCCAAACTACTTCCGCTAAGTTTCACATCGTTGGGACTCTTAAAATGGACACCGTGTGGGAACTAATAGACAAACTGTCTTAAAACATCATATATAAAAGGATTGGTTATTGTGACATGCATAGACATACTGGGTAGAGTAGAACATGCAGTGAAATTGGTGATTAAAAGGCCCTTAAAAAGGCCAGCTGCCTTCCTATGATCATTCTAAAAGTTTCAATTGGGCTGGAGCCCTCTGGAGCTCAGCTCCACCTCCTCACCTCGGCAAATCAACCAGTTCGAATACAGCTGAGCTCCCTCTGCTACAGTAGTTATAGTCGTACAAAAGATTGAGATATTGACCACTGCGAGTAAAGAAGCCCCCCGCCCCCCTCCATACAAAAGCCAGTTTAACCACTGATGATTCAGATGTAGTAATGTGTTTGTTTGTGTTGACGTCGTCCCCAGCCACTCCCCGGAAGCAGCGTCGTGAGCGCACCACCTTCACGCGCACACAGCTGGACATCCTGGAGGCTCTCTTCACCAAGACGCGCTACCCCGACATCTTCATGAGGGAGGAGGTGGCCCTCAAAATCAACCTGCCCGAGTCCAGAGTGCAGGTGAGACAGAGCAACACCACACCTGGACACACCTGGGCTCACTACATACACAACACACACACACACACACACACACACACACACACACACACACACACACACACTCTGGCTCTGTCTGTCTGTCTGTTTGTCTGTCACTCTCTCTCTCTCTCTCTCCTTCACACACACATACTCTCTGTCTCTCTCTCTTTTTCCCTGTCTGTCTCTCTCTCTCATTCTCTCTCTCTCTCTCTCTCTCTCTCACACACACACACTCTGTCTCTGTCTCTGTCGCTCTCTCTGACATGCACAGCTATGTGCAAACAAGAAAGTACACTCACACACATATCTACCTGTAGAAGACATACAAACAGATACAAACCAAATGTGTTTAACATAACATTTGCAGTATATAACAATGCAATTACAGCTATAGAACACGCAAACATACACACGCACACACACACACACACACACACACACACACAGCTCATTCATAAATGAGCACATGGCTACAAATCCTCAGTCGTGTAGCGTCTAGTCATGTTCTTATTAATCGGGTTAATCTGTTATGAGGCCTGTCAGACATTTACAGGTGACAGTTGTCAGAGATATAAACACACACACTCACACACACACACACACACACACACACACACACACACACACACACACACACACACACACACACACACACTTTTACAGGTGACAATTATCATAGATACACACACACACACACACACACATTTACAGGTGACAGTTGAGATCAATTTGAGCCATCCCACTATAACACACCTGAGCACCTGACACACCTGTGACTTACAGACAGCTGCAGTGGATCTGAGAGCGCTGAGAGTGGAGCGACACTCATTACCAACTTATGCCAGCCCATCTGCAGCCCTCTCTGCTAGCCAGACACACACATGCGTACACACACACGCACACACACGCACACACACACACACACACACACACACACACACTCACACACACACACACATGCACACACACATATGCACACACACACACACACACAACTTATGTTAGTCCATCTGCAGGCCTCTGCTAGCCATGCTCAGGCGTCACCCACTTACCATAGTGCAACCTACTTGTGCTGTGCATACAGATACAAACACACCCACACATGCACACACACACACACACACACACACACACACACACATGGATACACACACAGAATCAGTACACACACAGAATCAGTACACACATTAATAAATGAACATGGGGTTACAAATATCTGTTGATAGTGATGCACAATGAGTTGCAGTTATATACAGTAATAATCCTAAGCATCTTTCCTCTGTTCTTTCTTATGTCCTCTTTCTCTTTCTCTGTCGGTCTCTCTCTTTACCCTCACTCTTTCTCTTTCTCTATTGGTCTCTCTCTTCTACCCTCCCTCTTTCTCTCTGTCTCTCGTTTTCTCTCCGTCACAGGTGTGGTTCAAGAACCGGAGGGCGAAGTGCCGTCAGCAGCAGCAGCAGTCCAGTGGGCAGCCCAAGCCCCGCCCCCCAAAGAAGAAGGCGTCACCTCCTCCGGAGCTGACCCCTGACCCCGGCGTGGCGAGCGCCCAGGTGGCCCAGCCCCCCGCGCCCTCCGTGGTGCCCAGTGCGAGCGTGGGGGCGGCGGTGTCAGCGGTGTCGGTGTGGAGCCCCACCTCCCTGTCGCCACTCTCCGACCCCCTCTGCAGCTCCACCACCCCCTGCATGCAGCGGCCGGCGCCCTACCCCATGAGTTACGGGCAGCCCTCGGCCTACGGGCAGGGCTACGGCTCCTCGCCCTACTTCACGGGCCTGGACCCCTACCTGTCCCCCATGACCTCCCAGCTGTCCGCCAGCGGGGGCGCCCTCAGCCCCCTCACCGTCCCCTCCATGAGCAGCTCGCTCAGCCAGTCGCCCTCGCTCTCCTCCCAGGGCTACGGCGCCTCCTCGCTGGGCTTCAGCTCCGTCGACTGCCTGGACTACAAGGACCAGCAGGCCTGGAAACTCAACTTCAGCACCGTCGACTGCCTCGACCACAAGTTTCAGGTGCTGTAGATGACGGATGACGGTGGGCGAGAGAGAAATGAGAGAGGGAGGAGAGAGAGAGGGAGGAGAGAGGAGAAAGAGAGAGGGAGGAGAGAGAGGGAGGAGAGAGGAGAAAGGGAGGAGAGGTGGAAAGAGAGAGAGAGCAAAGACAAGAAAGGAGCAAGAAGAGTAGGGAGAAAGAGAGTGAGTAAGTCAGTAAGACAGAGGAGGGGTTAGAGAAAAGAGGAGAGGGAGTGGAAGACAGAAGACATGACTTGGGAACGATTAAAAAAAAACTGTAAAATAAATCTATTTCTGAAATAACTGCTTCTGGAAAGGATCTCATTCATCAACAAAAGCAAACTGTTACACCTGAGAAGGAGGAAAGTCGAGGGAGCGGCCATTTTGAATCCTCTGAATCTTTGGACAGTAGATGGTCTCAGAGGCCACTTTGAGACAAAACAGCTCTAGACCGCACCTGCTGTAGCTTTTACCAACACTTAACATGAACCTCTGACTCGTGCAGTGATACACACACTGAAAGACAAACACACACACACACACACACACACACACACACACACACACACACACACACACACACACACACACACACACACACACACACACATACATGTACCCATGTATATACACTCTCAAAGATACACACACACACACACACACATTACTTACATTAATATGTTTGACAATCACATAAACACATGCATATGTTCTTTTATATACACACACAAACGCACAGAGGGTGGGGTAGCGTGCGGGGTTGCCTCTTCGTGAGGCTCTGATGTCATCCAGCCATGTTTTTCTCACACACTTTCTGTCTCTCCTGGGAAGTTTTAGGAGTTCTGTGTGTTGTGCTTTTAGCTGATTGTTGTTTGTTAAGTTATTACTCGGAAACATTATGTACTCTTATGTTTTTATTTTAGATTGAGTAATCATTAAAGTTAAGTTGTTGTTGCAGTAAGTTGCCTGTGATTGATGTCTTTTGTGTCGTTTAGTGGTCCTGTGTCATGTTGGTTGCTTTAACGTAAGGTTTGATTTATATATAAATGTACAGGAAGCAGAGAAGCAGCTGAATAGCTTTCTGAAGAGAGGCAGCAGAGAATGGCAGTGGCTGCCACTGAGGTTTGATGCTAAGGCTCTCCTTTTGTGAAGACATCAACCCATCCACCTTGTCACCTTGGCTTCATGATTTAGATCAAAGATTCTAGAGCACTCCGGTTTAGATGGTCTTGACCAAAGATTCTAGAGTGCTCCGCTCTAGAATCCTTGGTCTTGATTTGGATGGTCTCACCAATGACTGTGAACAAGATGGTCAGTATCATGTCCTCCTGCCTGTACTTACATCCTCAAGGAATGAAGCAAAAAGGTAGTTGGCCAAGGTAGTTGGTAGCATGCCTAGTAAATAACAAAAACATGGTAAGGTCCCACCAGATAATAACCATGCTTGCAGAATCTGAACACAGGCCATCTCTTCCCTGGCATATGATGGGACAAAATCAATCTGCCAACTCAAATGCTCTTTTGGCTGATCTGCTATAGTGTGACCAAGTGTAATCAACATTGATGCCATGGCTTCATCACTCATTGATGAAAATTCTATATCTGCATTCCACTGAATCGCGTGAAGGGAAGGAAACATCTGCTAAACACATAATTGTAAAAGTAATGAACATCCTAAACTACCTATGCATGTGAGAATACAGACCCTAGCAACAATCCTACTCTGGCATCACACAAAAGCATAAGCAGTTTGTGCAGTACAGGTTTCTGTGAGTATGGAGTAGTTGGTGATACCTCAGTCTTGCTCAGGGGGGAAAGGAGAGGGAGGGGCTTTTCGGAGTCAGGTGACCCCCCAACCCCCACCCCACCCCCTCTACAGGACTAAATGTCAATCAGGTCTGCTGCCAGAGGTCTGTTCACAGCAGTGGACAGCAGGACATCCCATACAGGCTTACCTGCCCTACACTCTGTCGCCTCACCTCAACCGCGGGCAGCCAGGGCCATCGCAAACACGTCTGCACCTCTCCGACACTTTAAGCCACAACTAACTCAGTTAAAAACTGTTGAGGAAAAGGGATTTAGCTAATTGGGAAAATAACAGTAACTAACAGCTGAAATGCTTTGAAAGGTCCACCTTTGAGATTCAAGTGAATGTATTTTTTTTAACATCGAGGGAGATTTTTTAAACTATTATTTTATTTACTATTCATTATTTTCTGTGATTTTACCCTCTGTGATTTATTTAGCCTTTCAGGAAAGTGAAAGAGTAGAGACTCCCACATTTATTTATTTATTACTCATTATTTCCTGTGATTTTACCGTCTGTCGTTTAGCTTTTCAGGGACGTGAGAGACTAAAGACCCACATTAAACGCTGAAAGTTCAGAGTACAAGTTGAAACACTTTGTAAAGAGAGTCTGAGGTAACAAATGTATAGAACAGTCATCACCAATTAGCAAATAGCTGACTACACAGGCACGGGGGTGGGGCCTAAATCTGTTGCCTTGGAAACGTTTGGTCAGCCATATTGTTGACTAACAGGCTGTGAGCTTGGCCCCGCCCCTGTGGCAAGGGTGGAGGTTATTTTTGCTGATGACCCAGAGAGAACCACAATCCTCTTACACCCCCCCAGATACACCCTAAAGGACTTAGCAGATTACTGCACCCTGTTTCCCTCCCCCAGCCTTACTCACACCCGTCTTGTCTCGCCCCTCATCTATCTATCTATCTATCTATCTATCTATCTATCTATCTATCTATCTATCTATCTATCTATCTATCTATCTATCTATCTATCTATCTATCTATCTGCCACCCTGCACTATTGAATTCTCTGATCACTTTAAATGCTGACAGCATTTCAAACACCTTATCCCACTGTGATCTCTTTTGGTCATAAATGTGTTGTGTTTGTTTATTTTTAAAATCTTATCTGTCTCCCTCTTAGTACTACTGTTCTTCTAATGCTGCTACAAAACAGGTGCTACAGGTGCTATTCAATGCTTGTTGGTCACAGCTATTAGACTTCTGAGATGAGCACAGACACTGTCTCTCAGTATGGTCCAACAGGATCACTGCTCTTCAGGATGGCCCTGCAGTCTGGACTCATGGAAATATATTAAAATCATATATCAATATAACTAAAAAAAACACAGCTTACATTTTCTCTCCCTACAGATTCTATTACATAGTAATAGGTATGTTACATAATATGCTGTCAATATTTTAATTGAATAAAAAATAATAAATTAAAATAAATAAATGCTAGGGACACCCTGTATATTGCTTCCCTTTACCAACCGTCATTTTCGTCCCATTAATCTCTATGACAACTCCATAGAAAAATACAGAGCTCAGCTATAGCAAGGCACTACTAGGATGTTTTAGCTGCCATCAGATTCAGTGCCCAGTGGGCAGGCATGGAAGATGGTGTGGTGCAGGGGTGGACATTAACTTAGCAAAATGTGAATGCCACTGACAAATAAATGATAAAATTCACCAGCCACTCAGTAAATTGTTATTTTGTGTCCAAAAATGGACCAGCCACACTGTAAACCCGGATTGTCAATACAACTCAAAACTTTTGATGTAACTGATTACGTCAATAGTTTTGAGTACATTAACTATATATTTTAATTAAAGTTAATTTAAAAGTTTAAGTACAAAATGCATGTACTTAAACTTTTAAATTAATTTAATTAAAATATTTAGTTAATGTACTCAAAACTATTGACGTAATCAGTTACATCAAAAGTTTTGAGTTGTATTAACTTATCGGGGTTTACAGTGCACTTTCAGATTTTACCAGCATTTGGCTAGTGGCTGGTGGCTGGTGGCTGGTGTGCATTTGCATCCCTGCTGTGGTGTATACATACAACTCCAAGTACATGAGCCCACCCTAGACTGTCTAAATCAGAGCTCACAAATAGCATTGTATACGCTCTCAGAAGAAAAGGTACACTGTAAACCCGGATAAGTTAATACAACTCAAAACTTTTGATGTAACTGATTACGTCAATAGTTTTGAGTACATTAACTATATATTTTAATTAAAGTTAATTTAAAAGTTTAAGTACATGAATTTTGTACTTAAACTTTTAACTTAACTTTAATTAAAATATATAGTTAATGTACTCAAAACTATTGACGTAATCAGTTACATCAAAAGTTTTGAGTTGTAATGACAATCCGGGTTTACAGTGTACAGAATTGTACTCTTGTTGTCCCACTGGCAGTACCCTCAAAGACACATAATTGTACATTTTAACCACTGTTTTATACTTTCAGAAATAATGGGACAGTAGGGGTACAAACCTGTATCTCAAGGTACAATCTGCATTAATGTACCCCCAAAGGCTATTATAATATTTGGACCTTAAGGTGCTGATGTGTACCTATTCAGCTATGGAGAAGGTACCAGGTACCAAGTACATAAGCCCACCTTAGACTGTCTAAATTAGAGCTCAAAAATCTCATTGTGCATTGTTACATTACAGGGAAGCTAAACCGTTGGACATGGTGTAACATCCATTTTGTGGTTGGCATTCATAAACATGTGTCTGATCACAATGACATTATTTCAGATAAACAATCACCATTTAGAAAACGATGCACATCAACTCTTAAACTGTGCATACACTTTGTCCTCTTGCTCAGAAAGTTACTTTGGAGTAACATGCTGACCATGCTATGAATGTATATATGTGTATAAATGTGTTCACAGAGTGACTAGAAGATTATACCACAGTTGAAGCATACATCATTCAGTCCACTTTGCTGTATTATTTTTGGTGGATGTTTACATAAAGTGCCATTTTAAATTCTTTATTCAGTTTATAACCACTTTATAGTTTTTATGAAATAAAACACAATAATTAGATAATGTGATATTCCAAGATTGCTGTATGTTCACATGTATATTTCCACGAATGATCAGTTTACAAGACATGAAAACAAATATTATGAAATTGGCATAGTAGTTATCATTATGCTGTAAAATAGTGTAGTTTGTAGGGGTAGATTACTGCTGTATTACAGGGAGTCAGTTGTCTTGCAAAAAACATTGTCAGCTCACAGAAGCACTGATAATACATATTGGCCAATATGACAGAATAAAATAAACATATATAATTCATCTCACCACTGGGGCACAGTTGCTTTAAATAATACTGAAAAAATGAATTTTGTTGTTGTTTATATAACAAATCTCACAGTGCTCAGGGCTACTAAAAGCCCCAGTGGAATTTACTTCTCTTTGCATTACACATTTCACCATTGAACCACTGGTGTATGCTGCCCTACAAAGCCAAAATGCAGTAACTGTATAATTTGTCAAATTGACTTTATAGCACTGCCTTGTGACTAAATCTCTTGCTTCCTCCTATTAAGAAAGTACATAAAAAGCATCACCAGTATTATACCTACAACATGTTTGACTGGGCAGTGTGACAAGGCATTTCTCTCAGTTTCTGCGTTCACGTAGTTACTGCACTTTGCCTTTGTAGGGTGCTATAGTGATGAAAAGTAAGGTAGGTAAATGATATGTGCAGAGGTAAAAAAAGGCCCTGTCTTTAAAATTAGTATCCTAAAAAAGGCAGATAAATGCTGATGTTCATGTGAAGAGGTGCATACACAGCTCTTTCCCTCCACTAGACCACTGGTCAGAATGACAAACCATTCACGTCATTTTCCACACTGACTTGCTTCCACCTGAATATTTCTAGAAATTTCTACGGGCTTTAGAAATGTTGGAAAGCACAGTGATGGGGCAGAAACAGTGATGGGGCCTCCATTTCGTGTCCCAGTGCGGTAAAAGCAGTAGGCAAATGGGCCATGTTCACATAAGAGCGCTTCTGTCGCTCTCCTCTCCGCTCGTCCCTCGGCTACAGATGAGTCTGTCCCATTCTGTCCCTTAACCCTCCCCCCCTCCCCCTGCTCCACCCCCTCCCCCTCCCCCACTGCCCCGCCACACACCGTCACAGCCACCCGCCTCCCTCCACCACCCCCTCCCCCTCCCCCACACACCGTCACAGCCACCCGCCTCCCTCCACCTCTCAGCTACCACTGCACAGAGTGCACCCTAATCCTACCCTGACCTCAATACACGCATGCAATGTGACCAGGGCCGAGAAACTGAGTGTGTGTGTGTGTGTGTGTGTGTGTGTGTGCGTGTGTGTATTTGTGTGTGTGTGTGTGTATGCGTGTGTGTGTGTGTGTGTGTGTGTGTGTGTATGAGTGTGTGTGTGTGTGTGTGTGTGTGTGTGTGTGTGTGTGTGTGTGTGTGTGTGTGCATGCCTGTATGAGAGTATGAGTGCATGTTTATGTGTAAGTGAGAGATACACAGGGTCATTTGTGCCTGTTTTGAATAATGGCAGACCTACATATATAAGTGCATGCATGTGTGTGTGTGTGTGCAGACCTACGTATATAAGTGTGTATGTGTGTGTGTGTGTTTGTGTGTGTGTGTGCGTGTGTGTGTGTGTGTGTGCGTGTGTGTGCGTGTGTGTGTGTACATGTGTGTGTGCAGACCTATGTATATAAGTGCATGTGTGAGATTAAAAGTTTATTAAAAGTTTGGGCAAGGTCCAGCTACAAACAACAGCTTCATGGTATAGCTCATCACACACCAGAACTACACTATGGGCATTTCAGACACACACACACACACATACACACTAACACCACCTTTAGACATTTCCACACACACAGTAGTGGTAACGTTGGATAAGGTCAATTGGTGGTCAATACCTGAGAAGGCGGAGCTGACCTCCGGAGGACTCCGGCCAAATCTAAAGTCTGATACACACACACACATGTCATGGGGGACAGTATAGAGGCCCAGCCAGTGGGGTGGGACAGGGTGCGGGTGGGTTGTTGGATCTACTGGATCTACCGATTAGAAGTGTTTCAATTTTGAACAGGCTTGTTGATGGTTACTGCAATACAGGAAACAGAGGGGCATTTGAGGCTAGAGCCCAAAGAAGCCCAAATAAAATCATAGTAAATACAAAGTGATATCATTCACCGGTTTATGGGTGTTGTTGCGAGTTACAAAGATCTTTTAATGCTGATTTAACGCTGGTGGGTGTGTGTGTGTGTGTGTGGGACCGGGACAGGGTACACCCCCAGTGTCTCAACATGCCCCCAACGCCTCTAGGGGAAACACAGGGCAACAGGCCTCTGACTCTCTGCTAAGCTGGTTTGGATGAAGTCAGCAGTTTACACCCCAGTATCCCCCACTTGCCTGTGCCTGACAGGTGGTATAACATGTGGTTCTAAGTTTTAAAATTAGTGTGTGTTTAATGGTACAGGTGCATTTTTAATGAAAAAAAAAACGCACCTGGTAGGGTTGTCATATATATTATTTAAAATATTGCAGGGGGATTGTTTTTTTTTAAAATAAATCCGTGCTTGTTGGCTTGATAGCACACAGTTCTGATGCTAATTCCGATTCTGCATTGGCTGTAGCCCTGCTCCAAGCACCCCCCCCTCCCCTAATTAAAGTGTGTGTAGTTGGAAGGCGGTTAATGTGCCTGGTTAATCAGGGGTGTCTCTGCCGGGTTCAGTAGGTATGCGGAGCAGCCAAGCCACAGATGGGAGACATGCTGTGCAGTGTCCAGGTGGCCCCACGTCCAGCACGGCTGCCTACCTGCCTACCTGCCTACACCATGTGCCAGCCACTCCAGTGTGGTTATTGTACCTACTACATTGCATGAACACACAGTAAGCAGGCAACCTTTATACATACAGGGAGGTGCCTGAATAAGTTTCCCGGAGCAGGGACACTGCTTACTGTACCTACATACACCATGTGCCAGCAGCTCCAGTGCTGTTACTGTATCCACCTACACCATGTGTAGCAGCTCCAGTATGGTTACTGTACCTGCCTATATACCATGTGGCAGTGGCTTCAGTCCTGTTACTGTACCTATCTACATATACAATGTGCCAGCAGCTCCAGTGTGCTCAGGCTTTGGGCTTTGGGCTGCTCACTTGCACTGCAACAAGTGCTACTTTGAACCAACTTTTTTTTTTTTTTTTTTTTAATGAAGGCAGAATTGATTGCATGGATCTTATAAGGTTTGGTTTTACTTCACAATGCTACGTACACTTATAATGTACAGGCTGTGTACCCCTAATAGTACAATTCTGTGCCTTCTTTTCTGATAGTGTGATAAGAAAGGCAT
The DNA here is from genome assembly GCA_030347295.1 of Setipinna tenuifilis. Classification (NCBI taxonomy): domain Eukaryota; kingdom Metazoa; phylum Chordata; class Actinopteri; order Clupeiformes; family Engraulidae; genus Setipinna; species Setipinna tenuifilis. The sequence goes on along the minus strand of CM059268.1, from coordinate 5,402,798 downwards.
TGGGGTTTAAGACTTTGATGCAAGCAAATTATTTTAGTTAAACCAATGTGAAAAAACCCATGCAGCATATTAGCTACAATTTTTTTAAGTTGAGTCTCTGCTTTAACTTTTTACAGTGTGTTTGCGGTGATTTAGGAGTAAGTGACAGGGAAGTAAATAATTGCATTACATTTAATCTAGTTCTTGGATAAAAATGTAGTATGTGTTCAACAGCTGTCAATAGAACACGTTTGATAGCGTTTTATTCCTTTTACACCAAACAATTTCCTATAGATGAAGAGTGTAGTCAACTACTACTCTGAAGACTAGCAGAAGCAACATTGCTATTGTTAAAAGCCAAGCACTACTTGCCACAGTACCCACAAAAAGTCAAAGTAGAGATCTCTTTCTGGAGTAAATATATAGAGAGAGCCTTAAAGTGTAATACTGTAAAAAATATTTGGACCTTAGGGTACTGATGTGTACCTCTTCAGCTCTGCAGAAGGTAAACTAGTGGTAAAAAGGTACATTTATGTGTCTTTGAGGGTACTGCCGGTGTGACAAGTGCTGTACCCCTAAAAGTACTATTCTGTACCTTCTTCTCTGAGAGTGTAATAATAAAGGCATTGGGGTTTATGCAAATTATTTCAGTTTAACTTTAACTCAGCTTTAGTTTGGTAAATAAATATTGTGTGTAGATATATTCTACTGTACTGTACAGATCTGGAACTTATGTTTTACTTTTTTTTGTTAGTAAACCAGCAAATGATGAGGACTTCCTGAAAGTTATTCCCCATGAGCCACTGTGAGCACAGACCTTCGGTTAGATTTGTTGACTAGCTAATTAGCCATGCTGACATAATCACATCAAGCAATTAAAAGCGTGTCAGCAGACCACTGATGAAGTGCCTGTTTGTTGAAAGCTTGTGAGAAGAACTTAGTAATTAAAAAAGGGACAAAAAAACGTGTTTTGTGTAACATCTATTTATTACCACCATAGTATGAGAAATTTGGAAAATACAAAGATCAGCTTATTTAAACTTCTGAAAATACCGAAAACCAAAAAAAAAAAAAGAGAATGAAATTACAACATGAGGTTATATTGTGTATCGTAAGTGTGAAAAACAGTCTACAATCAAATCTACATAGAGAGTGGGTGTAGAGACTAAATGCAAGAATAACTTTTTTTTTGCTACACTTTGTGACACCTAATGCCGACCTGAAAGAGGGGTGTGAGGGAAGAGAGAGGGAGAGAGGGATAGAGAGAGAGAGAGGGGGAGGAGTGAGAGCAGAATGGCTGACGACCAGTGACACACTGAATGAGATGCTGGGCGAGAGTGCCCCCCTGTGGCGGTCAGTGAGTATAACAGGAGGGAAAGAAGATCGGCGCCTACGAAAGAGGAAATCATTTTAATAGTAATAATAATAATAAAAAAAAAACATTATATATGCGATTTATCACGCTCTTCTGCTAACAGTGGTAAAAAGAAATCATGTATGCAATGCATCATAATAAAAAAAGAAGAAAAAAAAGACACCATATCAACATTTATAGTAATCATCAATATTTTAAGTAGCAACTTTAAAACCGATAGATGCAGGTCTGCAGTTGAATACTAAATATGCACGGCTGATCAGGGGCAAAACACCAGCACCGTTAGAGAAGAACCGACCCTTCAGACCCGCAGATGTGTGTGTGTGTGTGTGTGTGTGTGTGTGTGTGTGTGTTTGTGTGAGAATGTGTGTGTGCTTACGGGGGGTGTCATAACCGCGACAGGACGACAAGTCCAGTCCAGCTCTGTCCCGCCCACTGTGTAAAAGCACGCCGGTAAGGATGGAATCTTACGAAGCTCACGTATATGTGCTGTAGGACCAGAATCCAGAGTGCTGTAGTGTGTGTGTGTGTGCGCATTTGTCTGCATGTGGGCGTGTGTGTGCGCGCGCGCATGTCTATGTGTGTGTGTGCGTGTGTGTGTGTGTGTGTGTGTGAGGGGCCGGATGAAGCGTGGCGCTGTGTGGGCGCTGGAGAGGAGGTCGGGGGGCTAGCGTAAATTAGCACCCTGCTGTGGAAGTTACCGCTCCCCTTTAGCAGACTAGCCCCACCCCTGCCTCTCCTCTGCCCACCGCTCTGTGTGTGTGTGTGCTGTACGCATGTGTGTGTGTATGTGTGTGTGTGTGTGTGTGTCCATGTGTGTGTGTGCCTGTGTGTGGTGTCTTTGAAGGGCAGCTCTTCTCTGGCACATAATCATGACGTGTTTATAAGAACCTCGTTTACTCACCAAATGTGTGTGCATGGTCTCGTCAGAAGGTGTGTGTGAGTCGCTGTGTGACTGTGTGTGTGTATGAGACTATGTGTATATGTGACTATGTGTGTGTGTGTGTGTGCATGTGTGCGTGGTTGTGTGTATGTGCTGGCATGCTGGGCTGAGGCCCTGGTCAGAAGCACCTGTTTTACATGCACATAAAGGTACCCTACCCGCCTACACCCGGCAGATGCAGACGGACACTAAGAGACTGGACTTATACACAACCTCTCATCATGATCACTGATGCTCTAAACTCTACCAAGAAGAGGGACCGACAGAGGGAGGGGTGAGGTGAGGGACGGGGGGAGGGAGGGAGGCAGTGAGGAGGAATACAAAGAGAGGAAAGTGAGGGGGCGTGGGTGGGGGTTGGGGTTGGCCAAAGGGGGGGAGGTGTGCGCACTTAAGCGCGTTCACCACGGATACGACGGGCCAGCTGGATGTCTTTGGGCATGATGGTGACACGCTTGGCGTGGATGGCGCACAGGTTGGTGTCTTCAAACAGGCCCACCAGGTATGCCTCGCTGGCCTCCTACACACACACACACACACACACACACACACACACACACACACACACACACACACAACCAGAAACGCAAACACATTTTAGTGCCCAACATTGACAATGTGAAGCTGGCAATTACAAAAATCAACCGTGATAGAACATCACACAAAACATACCCATTACTGGTTGCTTGTTGTTAAAGCTAGCAAATGCCTCTATATTTTACTTGACATAATTCTAGGGACACACGGACATGCACGCACACGCACAGAGTAAATTCCAAAAGGTGAACTAACCTGCAGAGCTCCAATGGCTGCGCTCTGGAAACGCAGGTCAGTCTTGAAGTCCTGGGCAATCTCCCTGACCAGACGCTGGAAGGGCAGCTTGCGGATCAGCAGCTCAGTGGACTTCTGGTACCGACGGATCTCACGCAGAGCCACGGTACCGGGCCTGGGCAGCACAGAGGGGATCAGAAACACACACAAGCCCTCGCCAGACTTTAACATACTATGCACAAGTATAATATCACACACACACACACACACACCCTTCCTATTTTACTTTCTTTACTTTGGTACCTCGGCTCTCACTTTCTCTCTCTCTCCCTCACACACAAACCCAAACATATACATTTCTTAAACACCATAACAAATGTGGCTTAAATACAACCACTTAACATTTCTCTCTCCAGTATTGATTAGGCATGCTACAAGTGAGTATGGCTTCAAGCAACCTGGCTTCAATCCAACCATCAAGTTCCACACACTCACTCACTCACTCACTCACTCACTCACTCACACACACACTCACTCACACACACACTCACTCACACACACACACACACACACACACACACACACACACACACACACACACACACACACACACACAGGTGGGGCCCTAACTCACCTGTAACGATGAGGCTTCTTCACCCCTCCAGTGGATGGCGCACTCTTGCGGGCAGCCTTGGTGGCCAGCTGCTTGCGGGGGGCTTTGCCTCCAGTGGACTTACGGGCGGTCTGCTTGGTACGAGCCATGTCTTCTTCTGCTCACCTGAGGAAGTCAGACAGGTAAGAGGTTAGAGTAGGACACAGTGACACAGAACAGGGTCAAAGGTTAGAGTAGGAGATGGGAAAAACATCAGGTGCGATGGTCTGGTATCTATGACAGCATCTAAGGTGCGTTGCTGCACAAAGAGCCAACTCTGGTGGTTAAAAAAAAAGCTAAATAGGTCCTCACAGCAGGCCCCACCAAGACTAAAAGTTTGAGGGAAAGTAAAACTATATGAGATGCCAATCAGCGTCAGTTTTCAAAAAAAAAAAAAAAAAAAAAAAACAGATGGCAGTGTTATAAAACAGTGGGTCCTGATAATTTCATCATGCAAAACTTTTTAACTGTTACACTTTAGAAGTACAGACAAAAGTTCCTAGTTGCTGTGTTGCAGTTCTACAAGTGATTATACAAACATGCAAAATGAATGTTACTTAATTACATCGTTTACTTTATTTGTCAAACCGGTTTTTACTTTGTTTGCAGTTAACCACACAGCAAACCACATTGTTCATTTATGATACCTGTGTCACCTATTTGCAAAGCTTTGTGTATTTGATAGGTATGTTCTAATTTTTTATAGCATCTTTTTCTTTAAGAAACCATGACTCATTAACAAATCACATTTAATTTACGAAAGGTTTTGTAATCATTTGTGACGTTATGTCAACCTTTTTAACACTACAAGTGGCCTGTCAATACAATCCAATTAAGAGTCCAAATTTAGAATGGAACAATTATGTTAAGTTGTGACCCCAAATACTATTTCAGGCAAGCGCTCCTGTGACTGAAAAAAATAAATTAAACGCAAGCAAAAGCCCAATACCCATCAATCAAAATCTCTGTAGCGAATGGAACTGGCCTGTATAATATCAACAACATGCTGACCAATGAAACGGTGATCGAGTCTCCCTGCGCCAATCCGAGATGTGCCTCTACATGATGGGGCGGGTCATCTGTCGAAAGTTCCGCCTTTCACCGCAAGATTATGGCCGCAATTTGAACGGCAACTAGAGGGGAGCTGTGGATATGCATGCTCGGCGACGGCACAAAGTTTTTTAAAAATATTAATAACGGCTGTATGCATCAAACAAAAAACAAATGGAAACTAGAAACATGCATTAGAGGTATGCAAAATGCTATTTTGAAGCAGTGCCGAACTAAGCTTTACAGAGAACGACCGAAGCAAACATGCACGTAGTGGGACGGATTTTCTGTCTTCCTCGACTGGAAGTAGAGAGCCTATTTTCTCTGCTAGCGTCTCGCCGACGGATTTCTCTTTCTCACACGATGAAAATATAACATTTTCTACATTAAAAAGAAAAAATAACCACCCAAAAAGTGTCCTAAAGCTTTCAAAAGTGACTTCAAAAAGAAATCACGATACATAATGGCACTTACCTTGGGTGAATTTAAACAATTTCCCGCTGAGAAAAATGTGTAGTGCTTGTCTGTACTGTCAGTATTTACTATCTCTCACACAATGGCCAGAGCAGAGCGGCAAAATGGCCGCCGTGTCAATCACTTTCCTCCCGTCATGCATCGGAAAATATTGTAAACAGTGAATTTTACTTCGACAAAACAGACCTGTCGGAAGAGGCCGTTCAAGAGGAAGAAAAGGTCACTCTGGCTATTTTTGTCGAGCGATAGACTACACGTAAATCATTTCTCTGAGATAGTAAAACCAAAGCTGTTTTTCAAAGATATGTCAACATTAAGGAAAAAAACAAAACAAAGAAAATTGCACGCCTACGAGTGCGTCAAATCAACCTTTTGGGTTTTAGAATAGCCTATTTTAAAAAAAAAAATCTAGACAAAATATCCAAAATACAAAATAACCATACTGATTGAGTATATTTTTAAAGGTAACACACTGCTTTACTAACATCTTAATTTTTTGTATTAATGAGCTGTTTTTCTTTTAAATACTGAATATAAACAGGCTATTCATTTTTTATCAACACTACTCTAAAATAAGGAACATTATTAGCCTATTATTATTACCTATTTAAAAAGTGATAGTTAATCAGATAAGGAATTTCGCAGTCATTTTGTATAGGCCTGAAATGATTAAACAAGGCAGTGTTGGATGGAGGTAGCGTTCCTAATAAATTGTGGTGAAAGAACAAGCTGAATAAAATGACAGTCTTAATGTGCATGTTAATGGCACTGGCAATTAAGATATATATTTTTATATATTTTATGTTTCTAACATATTTTTTATATATTTTTCCCGTTTTTCTGTTCTTCTATATCCTGTTGAACTACAGTATTAAGGCTTGCATTTTAAGGCTCCTGCATTTTAAAGCTCTGTAGTACACTACTCGATTGAACTACCTGCATGAGGTCAGTAACACCACCAGGGGGCAGCATACGCCACTGGTTTTATACAAAGCCTCAGAACAAAAGGACAGGGACAGACCTCCACAATAACAAGGACAGTCATGAATTACATCTGTCACTTGTTTTCAGAACACTTATTTTGAAATCACCTTTGTGGAAAAAGAACTTTTTATGTGTGCGTGTGTGTGTGTTTTTTTTCAGGGTCAAAGACACCGCCGTTCTTGCACTCCTCAGCAAACGACTTCATTAGTGTAAAATGAGGTCTTTACCCACAGCTGTGGACCTCACAGTCAACCTAATGGCGCAGCTGAAGGTCAGAGCACTGATTGCGTCTTAAATATAGTACCAAGGACATGAGTGTTGTGTTTTCCGCTTCATGGCGCCCTGTGCTTGCTTTTTTAAAGCATGTGTATATTTCATTCGTCGTCCTTCCGAGATCCAGCTATAGGTTGTTATCCTTTCACACGTATGTTCAATGGGTCTCTCTCTCTCTCTGTCTCGCTCTCACACATGCACACACACACACACACACACACACACACACACACACACACACACACCCTCCATCTCTTTCTCTCATTTCTCTCTCTCTCTCTCTCTCTCTCTTTGTCTCGTCTCTCACTTTCCCTTCTCTCTTGTTACATCTTCATTGCCTCAATAATATCAATGATTTAAAGCCCTTTGAGATGTCAGGCTCAGTTCATAGCCAAGCATGAGTGAGAGGCCATGTTGCCTCCTCGTGTAACCAGGGCTCTCATTTAGTATCCTTGACCCACACGGCTCATTCACATTGACTGTAACTAGTTCACACATGCAGGCGCAGGTCACGTGTAGAAGTCTCTCGGGCAGCTCAATTAGAGGCCCTCTGGTGGGTGAGCTAGCCTGAAATTGTTTATCTTCATTACTGTTGTTATTTACAAGGTAAAACATTTTTTGGACTGGAGGTGTGTATTCCATGAGCAGTAATCTGTCTGTCTGTCTCTTTCTGCCAAATGATTTGCGCATGAATTGGAGCATTAATAAAGTATTCATTACATGTTTATGAGCACCATATAATGCCGTTGTGCTTTCGCTGACCTACTTTGAGCTACGATGAATTTATTGAAATGGTAACATATTCATGTGCATTTCAGAGCAACCTTGAGTGGTATCTCTCGGAAGAGTTTGTTGTTGTTGTTGTTGTTGTTGGGGCGGAGAACAAACATCTATATTTTAACATGAAGTTGAGAGCACTCCATCCTTTGTTTCTTTTTTTTTGTTTTTACATCCCTAACGTTACATACGTCATAAAAGAGAACGTGATCTGAAAACACAACACCACAAAATGCTAAACTTAATGACATATATTTCGAGAGCTAACAAATAATGTTTGTGATTTTCAGTGTCTGCCTAAAGGGCCAAAAAAACATTGCACCCATCTTCAAATCTTAGGTGCGTAAGTGGTTTGATATCTGTCAGAAGAAGTCAGAAGAAGCATTTCAGCATTCCAAATTGCATTCCTAATTCCAAATGATTCCACAGGGCATTTATTGTGAGTTTTATGTCTTAGGGAATGTTGGGTTTGCACCAGTACCACTATTCCAGAAATGAGAATGTACTGTTCACAAACACTACAAGACAGAAAAAAAATGTGTGTATGAGAATACAGATCCTGTACAGGGTAAGTACAATACGAATAGCACAATACCATGGCTAATTTGACAGTATATACTGTATATGTCCTCTTCAGTTACCATAACAACTGCCTGTGACCCATATGCAGACAGTGACTGCCGTGTGAGGTAGGGTGGACTAAGAGGAGGTGGTTGCGAGCCTACCTGACTACCTACTGCTGTTGCCAGTGAGGTCAATGGAAATCGCAGTCTTTTCCAACCAGAGCAGTTGTCAAATCATGTAGAATTAAAAAATGTGTAGTTTTAATCTCAATGTTCATGTATTTGTGTTTGTGTATGTGTGCACTTTGTTTTGCATATATGCATGTGTGTGTATGTGTATGTGTGCACTTGTGTTTGTGTATGTGCATGTGTGTGTATGTGTGCACTTGTGTTTGTGTATATATATATATATGTATATGTGTGTGTGTGTGTGTGTGTGTGTGTGTGTGGCACAGAGCTGTGCAATATTGCTGGGTCTGGGTCACTGAGGACACACCTGCGTCTTCCCTCTGTTAGTCAGTGTATAAATCGAGTGATGAGCCATCTTTACTGCTATATTACCCATGATTCTCTCTGTTGGCCACTGTCTCTCCTGCAGCACAGCACAGCACAAGATCAGCCTTTAAAATCACTTCTGTGCTGCTTTGCTGCAGTCATGCTCAGCAGGCTGCCGCATGGAGCTCAGGGCTATGGCTCCACTTCCCTCATAGAAATGAGCCCTGGATGAGGATCACAAGTGTCTGATGCAGAGACTCCTTCTTCCTTAGAGGTCACAGCAAGCCACGTTATAGGGCTATAGTTGTGCTCATTTTCTTCTTATGTTTTTTTATGCTGCAAGATCTTTCACTTGTCCTCCTTTTCTCTTTTCATCCTGGCCTCTCTCACGCCATGCCTTTTCTCTGCAATCTGTCATTCTCTGTTGCTATCTTCTGTTTTTTTTCACACTCCATATTCTCCTTATTTTCCTCTCTTTCTCCCCTATTTTCTGCTCACTGTCACCGCTTCACTCTTTTTTTTGTTGTTGTTTTGTTTTCCCCTCTACTTCTCGCCCTTTCCTTTCCTTTGCCTTTCCTCCTCTCTGCCCTTCCTCTCCTCCGTCCTCTCCTCTGTATCCCTCCCAGCACCTGGCCACCCCCCCCCCCCCCCCAGCATGGCTCAGGTCCCTGTGTCTATGTTTGTCAGCCGCATCAGTCGCCATGGCCACAAGCCTCCCATGAGCTCCTTCTCCTCAGCAGCCCGTCTAATCAGAGAGAGAAGGAGAGAGAGAGAGAGAGGGAGAGAGAAAGAGGTGGAGAGAGGGAGAGAGAAAGAGGTGGAGAGAGAGGGAGGAAGACAAATGACAGAAAGAGAGGGTAAAAGCAAGGTAGGGAGAGGCAGAAGCAGAGAAGAGAGATGGTTAGAGAGAAAAATTAAGAGAGGTTAAGATAGAGGCTGAAGAGGGAGAGAGAGACAGTGTGAGAAGGAGGTAGTGGAGGAGAGAGAATGGGGAGGACATGGGAGAGAAAGAGTGTGTGTATGTGTGGGAGAGAAAGAAAAGGAGGGTGAATAAGGGCAAAAAAGAAAGGCAATAATGAGAGAAAAAGACTGAGAGATGGAGAGACCAAATAGGAACGAAGAGAGGGGCAGAGTGAAACTGGGAGTCAAACAGATTGAGGGTTAGAACGATGTATGAACGAGAGAAGAAGCAAAGGAGGAAGAGAGCAATGGCTGGTGGGTGATGGTGATGAACAGAGAGAGAGAGAGAACAGAGAAAGAGAGAAAGAGGCAGAAAAATATGGTTACTGTGTGGCTTGGCTGTAAGTGTTTCTGTGGGACTGTGTGTGTGTGTGTGTGTGTGTGTGGAGCCGTCCCTTGCTCCTGCGACTTCATAGAGAGTGATGCAATTACTCTACATGCCCTGTTACCATGACATCTAAGGCAGTGTGGGGGAGGGGGGGGGCTATCAATCACATTGTTCTGGGCCCTGGAGAATGATCAGGGAGAGAAAGAGAGAGAGAGGGAGAGAAGGAGAGAGAGAAAAAAGAAGAGAGAGGGGTGAAGGGAGAGAGAACGTACAGTTCTGGGGTGAAAGAAACACAGTACCAAATGCCCACATCTTGTTTGGCCCAGCTGCTGACTCTGTGATGTCAGAGTATTGATCCAGCCTTGTACACACTTGCGTGCACACACACACACTCACACACACGCACAAACACGCGCGCGCACACACACACACACGCACGCACACTCACTCACGTACACACACACATGCACACTCACGCACACTCACTCATGTACACACACACACACACACACACACACACACACACACACACACACACACACACACACACACACCCTGTCCCATTCTTCATTTTCTTCACTTTCCCTGTTACCTCTTTGCCCTTTATTGGGCCCCTACCCACCCCTCTCAGCCAGCTGGTCATGTGACCACATGCAGGTCTGTTGGGGTGTGTGTGTGTGTGTGTGTGTTTATGATTGCATGTGTGCTGGGGTTGCTTTCCCCTCCCCCAATGACAAAAATTCTCATCAAATAAACGCATTCAATGTCAGAGAGGATCTAACAACACATGCACGCACACACACACACGCATGCATGCGAGCATGCACGCTCACGTACACACACACACACACACACACACAGCTGCTGTGGTAAGGAGAGGGGCAATAGGATGAGAGGAGATGGAGGGAACGTGAAAGATAAATGGACGGAAGGAGGGAGGCGGTCCAGAGGTGTGATATTGTGCTGAGCACAGGAGGATGGGAGGATGGGGGGAAGGATGAGAAGAGGGGGAGGGGGGGAAAAGGGATGAGAGTGGAGAGAGGATAGAAAGGAAAAAGAGCAATGATTTCCTCCCTTAATTCTTCTTAGCAGAGAGAGAGGGCTGAAAGAAAGAAAGTGGGCAGAGATGGAGGGAGGCAAGTAAAGATAGAAAGGTAGAGGCATAGAAAAGGAGACGGAGAAATAAATAAAAAAAGAGAGAGGGATGAGATGAAGGTAAATGAGAGCATGCGGAGCAGAGGGGGATGACTGTGTGTGAGAGAAGCCCATGATCTCACCGCCCCTCAGAGAGAGAAGGAGAGAGGGACAGAGAGAGAGAAAAGAGGAGGACAAGGGGGAGAGAAACGGGGGTGGAAAGAAAAAAGGGGGGAGCATGGAAGGTGGAGAGAGGGAGCGATGGAGAGACAAATGAAGGGGTTAGCAAAAAAGATAGAGACCATATGTATAAATATATATAAACACAAACAGAGAGACGGAAAAAGCGAAAGAGGGAGAGAATGAAAGAGGTAGAGAGAGAGGGAAAGACAGATGGAGAAAGAGAGGGGAAGACAGAGGGAGAGAGAGAGAGAGGGAGAAAGAGAGGGAGGAATAGTAATGTGCAAAATCCCTCATTCATGCTGAATATTACCTACAACCAGCAGCTGCAGTCGAGCCACAAGCACAGTAGCCATGCAGTCACATTTACACTAGAGAGAGAGAGAGAGGGAGAGGGGGAGAGGGAGGGAGAGAGAGAGAGGGGAGGAGGAGGAGAGAGAGAGAGGGGGAGAGAGAGACAGAGAGGGACAAAGAGGGGGAGAATTGGGGAGGAAGGGAAAAAAGAGAGAGGTAGGGAGAAAAAGAGAGAGAGGTAAGGAGAGCGGGAGAGGGAGAGAGAGAGAGCAGGACTGAGAAAGAGGGAGAACGGGAGGGGGCTTGCACACGGAGGATGACAGTGATAGAGTGAGCGAGAGAGGGAGAGAGAGAGAGAAAGGAGGGAGGGAGAGAGAGAGAGAGAGGGAGGGAGAGAGAGAGCATGAGCGAACAAGCGAGCAAGGAGAGCAGCACAGCACAGCAGACGGGAGCGTAAGGTAGCAGCAGCTGCAGCAGCAGCAGCGAAAGACAATAAAAGAGAAGAAACAGAACAGCAACAAAAAAAAAGAAAGAAAGAAGAAGAAGAGGAGGATACAGACGAGCGGTTGAGGGAGAGAGGCGAGAGGGAGAGGAGGAAGGGAAACGATAGAGCAAGAAAGAAAGACGAGAGAGAGAGGAGAAGAGCAGAGAAGGGGACGGGAGAGGAGAGGAGAGAAGAGGAG
>CM059268.1:5358386-5363386 GCA_030347295.1 Setipinna tenuifilis | reverse complement strand
ACTTCCTTCTCCAGTGGTGGAGGGAAGCAAACAGGGGCCCCAAAGCCCTCAGAGACTCAGAGGAGGACAAAAGAGAGGAGGCGGAGGAGGAGGAGGAAGAGGAGGAAGATGAGGAAGAGGAGGAGAGGAGCTGTAGCCACCTCCTGGCCTCCTACACAGACTCGCACCTCACTGAACCCCAGGGGACGTGTGGACGTCTTCCAGAAGAATGCGTCAGAGGGAGCGAGGGAGCGAGGGAGCGCGCGTGAGAGAGAGGCGTTCGATAGAAGGCGGATTGGTGGGCGAACGAAGGGGACTCCATATAAGAGCCTACCCTGCATGATGAGGGCTGGGGAGGGGTGGGGTGGGGAGGGAAGGGGATGGGAGGGGAGGGGAGAGGGGCGTAAGGAACGATGTCTGTGCATGCAGTTATGTGTGTGTATGGAGCCTATAGAGATGAATTATGAGAGAGAAAGAGAGAGAGAGAGAGAGAGAGAAAGAAAGAGGGAAAAACAAGGTAGGGGGGGCACAGATAGACATAAGAAGAAAGAGAAGCTAAAGAGAGAAAGAGAGAGAAAGAGAGAGATGGGCTGAGGGGGGAGATCAATGACGACAGAGAGAGACAGTGACAGGGAGAGTTAGATTGTTTGAAAGAGAGAGGGAAAAAAGAGACAGAGAGACAGAGATGGAGAGAGAGATCTGACCAGAGACACAGAGAGACAGAGACAGAGACAGAGGGGAGACAATGAAGGAGAGGGATCAAGAGAAGGAGAGATCTCGACAGACAAAGAGCAATGGAGAGTCACTTACAGAGAGACGTGTGTGTGATATAGACCTACAGAGAGAGACAGCGACAGAGATCTAGCCAGGGACATAAAGAGAGAGATATAACAGAAGGGATCTAGGGAAAGAAAAATAGAAAGGCACTGAAAGAGTGAGAGCGGAGAGATGCAGAGAGAGACAGAGTGAGAAAGAGAGACAGTGAGAAAGAGACAGAGTGAGAAAGAGAGAGGGAGGGAGATGCAGAGAGAGTGAGAGAGAGACAGAGTGAGAAAGAGAGAGAAAGAGAGAGGGGGGAGTAGTTCTCTGAGGACGACAGAGTGGATGGTAAGACAATGAAAGAGTGAGAGGGAAGAGATGCAGAGAGACAGAGAGACAGAGAGAGAAAGAGAGAGTGAAGAGATGCAGAGACAGAGAGAGAGAAAGAGAGGGGGGGAGTAGTTCTCTGAGGACGGCAGAGTGGATGTCGAGGTCAGAGAGGATGTTGGGTCATCTACTAGATGCTGCCCTTCCACTCAGGACAGGGTGATGAGTGTTCTCCCCCTGCTCCAGCCAGGCAAACACTACACTATACCTCTGTACAACCCTCCCTCCATCCCCCCTTTTTCTTCCTCTCTCCTCCTCTCCTCTGCAATGCCTCCTCCCTCTGCCTCACACGCCATCCTCCTCTGTCTAATGCAGTCTCTCTCCCTCTCTCCCTCTCTTTCTCTCTTTCTCCCTTGGTCTATCGCTTTCTTTCTCTCTTCGACAAAGTATCTAAGTCTCTCGCTCTAACTTTAGCTCAGTAGCATAGTCTATCTCTCTGTGTCTTTCTCTTTCTGTCTTTCTCTCTCTCTTCGACAGTGTATTACTTCCTCACTCTTTTTAACAGACTATCTCTCTTTCGAGTCTCTCTTTTTCTGACTGTCTTTACCTACCAGAGTCTATCTTTCCCTCTCTCTCTGTCTCTCTCTCTTTGTTTCGCACTCCTTCACCAACTCCCCCCCTCTCTTTCTCTTTCTCTTCCTCTTTCTCTCTCTCTCTCGAGCTAAAGCGCTCCTTTGCACTGCATTATGCATATTTTAATAGAAGTAAGGAAGAATTGATTAAAAATGGAATTAATTAGGCTCTCTGACATGCCTCGCATTCACTGCGGCAAAGGAAGCAGGGCTGCCACCGTCTGTAGGCGGGCAGAGGGTCTCCTTTATCTACTGCTATCATTGTTACTTGACTCCAGTGCCATAGTTATACCTACAAAGAAATCTGTATATAATTTAGCATTAACGAGGGGAAAACTAGATAGGCGACAGCTTTTCCATTTAAATGGGGTGGGCTTGTGGATGATTTAATGACAATGTCAATGCATATTGATATTCTTATTATTATCATTATTACATTATTATGATAATACAATGAAAAAATGAATTATACTACTAAAAGAGTTATAATAACAGAGCTTAACCATGAAAGTAATGGTTTTGTTTAAGCTTGTGTTTTTTTTCTCCAGGGGAAAATGTATAATCCAAAAGAAACAAAAAAAAAGAACATGTTTTTTTTTTTTTTTTACCAGTTTCAAAAAAAGGCATGTTACTGAAGCATTTGCTAGAAATGGATAGATTGTGTCATGAACTCTAGCGAGAAGTTTTCTTTCTTTGCATCCCACTACTGTGATGTGTTCCTCTGAAGCATGCGTTAAGATGAAATATAGCACCTGGGTTACGGGAATATGGAGCCCCTACTGAGAAAAAAAAAGCTCAGAAATGCAGCAATAATATCTATGTCAAGATGAATAAATAAACTAATTACTATATCAATGTGCCTGTGTGTGGTGTGTGTGGTATGTAAGGGCCATGCTGCACTCCTCCGCTGACAGGCCTGCCTTCCCTGGGGGGAGCTCTCTTCTCTGCTTCCCAGTTAGTGCCACGCTTGGTAAGGGGATTTTCCCTTTAAGCAGCCACACCTCAAACACATAACACCTCATACGCAATACACCTCATATATATATATATATATATATATATATATATATATATATATATATATATATATATACATATACATATACATATACATATACATTAAACATAATATACATTACACCTCATACACAATACACCTCATACACATTACACCTCATATATATACACTACACCTCATATACATTACACCTCATATATATATATATACACATTACAATATATATATATATACACATTACACCTCATACACATTACACCTCATACACTCACTCACGACACGGGCCTACTCTACTCCACGGTACTCAATGTGTAAGGCATGCCCACATTGGTGATGTAGTTGATAACCTTTGAACTCTGATCTCACAGTCTCAACAGTGTAAACTAATAACAATAAGAATACCTGAAAAATGTAAGCTTGAAAAGGTTAATGTTTAGTACTTTAAATGTTTTTAGGTTCCAAGAGCCACAGGTATTTCTTTGTCTCTGCCTCTGTCTCTCTCTCTCTCTGTCTCTCTCTCTCTCTGTCTCTCTCTCTCTTTCTCCCTCTCCCTCTCTCTCTGTGCCCATACCATATAGATTTCCCATGATTCCCAGTTGTGACACAGTTCGACACCAAACTCTAAGGGTTCTCTGGCTTGACCTAGTTGAAGTGTGCACTGCAAATGCCCGTAGGTGTCCTTGTGTCACTTAAATAACCCTTTTTAGCTAACAAGAACCTTTTGCCAGTCCTGAAGATCCTTTTACACACGCTAACTGTCTCTCTGGGTTAGAACTGAAATGTTTGCTTTAGGACCTTGAGGTGAACTTGTCTCTGTATGTTAAGGTTTGATGCTTATGCATAACTGATCAAAAACCTTGGTGTTAGCTTTTGTGTGTGTATTCATGCGTGCGTCTGTGTGTACAGTATGTGTGGATGCTTGTGTGTGCGTGCGTGCATGCATGTGTGTGTGTGTATGTGTGTATGTATGCGTGCACGTACGCACACGTGTGTGTGTGTGTGCCTGATGCATATGTAGAGCTGGGTGTAAGTCTTGGCTTACCTGCATGTGACCCTGGGGGGTTGGTGCTGCTGGCTCTACCCTGCTCTGCTCCAGTCCCAGACATGCATTCTCATTCTGCACACACTGCACTGCATACACAACCCAATTTTTAGTATGTGTGCACAGAAATATCCAAATGCACACACACACACACACACACACACACACACACATACACACACACACACACACACACACACACACACACACACACACACACACACACACACACATACAGACAATGGCACAAATACTGTATAAACACACACACACACACACACATGCACATATCCTGTAAAAACACTCATTCAACACACACATAACTAATTTGCCAATCTGTCAGGGATGGTGGTGACCCAATTGAAAGTTCTCTCAAACTTGCCACACACATATACAAACACACACACACACACACACACACACATACATAAACACACACACACACACACACACACACACACACACACACACACACACACATACACACAAACACACACACACACACAGACAAACACACACACACACACACACAAACACACATATACACACACACACACACACACACACACACACACACACACACACACACACTGCAAATGGGGCAGTCAGTACCATCAACCAGTAACAGCCCAGACTTTAAGGTCATCCTCTGCCAGCAGTCTCCACTGCCTCAACTGGGATGTCTGGGTATTAATTAAACCTGTCTGGGAAATGTGCACTGGAATATTTATGGCATTTTGGGACACATGGCATGAAAAGTAGGACTTAGAAGAAGATATTAGTGCAGAGCCAATAGATTCAGGATGGAGCATTAAGGGGTTTCAGCTTCACACAAACACTTGGCAAACACGTGTCAAACCAAGAATGGTGGGCGTTGCCAGTCACACTTCACTTGGACGCTTCTGAAAGACTATAAAATGCTCAGGGTGTCGATAAACTGTCTGTTGAAACGTTTTTTTTAATAGATGGTTATGGTTAGGGTTAAGGATTGGCTCTGGTGATGTTCAGTGAGCAAGTAGAGAGACTGTAGTTGAGTTCAATAAATGCCTATGTACATAGGCAGACTATCCAAGTTAAAGTGTCGCTAACTGTTCGGTTCACAAACTGAGCAGACCAGTGCAGTCAAAAATACAGCAGTCTGCAGTGGCTACACACCTGAACACACACCTTCAGCTTTCAATTTAAGACTTTCCGCTGATAGTAAAGGACATGGCTTCAAAGTGACCTTGTTTGGCACAATAAT
>CM059268.1:5290886-5353386 GCA_030347295.1 Setipinna tenuifilis | reverse complement strand
ACATGACAGTGGTCAGATAGGGAGGGAGGGGGAGTGGAGGGTGGAGAGAGGAGAGCTGAGTTTGTTTGACAAATCAAATCCTTGTGACAGAGATGGGCGTCGGAGGAAACAAGGTCAGAGCGAGTGGGTGGCGTCCACTCTTCCGACTCTCCGACCTGTCACACCGCATTTGATCTGCCGAGAGAGCTGTCGCCATGGAGGACCACGCCATGAGCGTGGGCGCTGGAGAAGACGGGCGTGCGGCGGCCGCGTTTAACGGCCCCTCAAGGGCACTCCAAGGTCAGAGGCGGCTGCTGGTGGCTGGTGTCTGAGGATGACGACGCACGAGACGTGGCCAGGGCTGCCTCGTGTGTGTGCTTACCAGGGATGGAAATTAACTTTGCAAAATGTACATTTTTACCAGCCACTGATACATAAATGATAAAATTCACCAGCCACTCTATAATAAATTGTGTCCAAAATTGACCAGCCACTTTCATATTTTACGAGCATTTGGCTGGTGGCTGGTGCAAATTTCCATCCCTGGTGCTTACCTTATCTCCACACGTCCACAGCTCCTCACTGCCCTTAAGGCACATGCACATATATAATATAATATAAGAGCATATATAAAGGTCTGAAATCTTTAGATGCTTTTTTGGGAGCTGTCTTGCTTACCTTATCTCCACACGTCCACAGCCCCTCTGCATCTGAGCCCTGAGCTCTGGGGACATGGAGTCATTATTTGGGGGTTTTTTACTGTTAATAATTTGCCTCACAGTAACACACACTACCCCCCCCCCCATACCCACACACACACACACATCTTACACAGTCATTCTGACAACCAAGCTGAAGAATTACAGTAATCTCCTTAAATGCCAGGAAACGAGGAGGGGGTGGGGGTGAGGGGGTCGGGGTGGGGGGTGGTGTTGGTGGTGGTGAGCGGGATTAAATCGCAGTGCTGACTGCAATGTGACAGCACATTTCTAATGTCATCAGAAGAGCTGAACAAGGGCACACTGCGTAATAAGGACATAATGAATATGTGTTCAAGTGCTGCTGTAAGATTGCATAACGGCAGCGCATCTACACCTCCAGCGACCACACGTAGCAGAAAAAGCATACACAGTACTACACACTACACTCAGCATACAGCACCACACTACATTATTTATGAGGCCTCAATTAAATGCCTTTTCTTATCTATTACCTGTGCTGCCTAGCGGATAGGGCTGAGGGTCCACTGCACCACAGACAATCCATGTTAATGCATCCTTAAATGATTCATACTTGCCCTAAGTAAACTGTTAGTGACACGTGCAATCGAGTGCCAGCAAGATTTACTGGTCAGCAAGCTGACCCGCAGCAAGCAAGCACACCGACGGACCTGCCGACCAACCGTCCGACCGTTAAGCCGAGCGGCCGGCGACTAAATCACTTCATCCATTTCTCATACCCATAAAATGGCGGAGATAGTGCCTGGTTGAATTATTAACCTCTGGCAAAGTTTACAAGCTTAAAGTTTAAATGTTTTTTTTTTCTTCATTCGTTCGTTCTTTGCCTGTTTTAACTGACTCAGGCCCTTTCGCCTTGGGTGTCTCTGACTGCAGTCTCATGAAGAGGATGAGGGAGGAGGATAGATGACATGCAGCTTACAGAGCAGAAATGGAAGTCTTGAGAGTGTGAAAAAAAAACTGCAGAGTATTTCACATCCATTAGTGACCTCTCCTTCTCTCCTTCTCTCCTTCCTTTGCAGTCTCTCCCTCCCTCCCTCTCTCCCTCGCTCCCTCTATCTCTATCATTTTCTTTCTTACTTTGTTCTTTTTTTCTGGCTACCTTTTCTTTCATCTCTCATCTTGCTTTCTCTGTACTGCTCTTTGTTTCTTTTTTTCTTCCCTTTTCTTTCTCCCTTTGTCTTTTCATCTCTCTCCGTCTTTCTCTTCAGTGCAGGTTCACATGCCACTTAGCTGGGTCGTACTGTTAATAAGACATTTGCAGTGCAGTCTGTTTCACAGCACCATCATGCACGTGCACACACACACACACACACACACACACTCCATTGCATGCCATGTGCCTGTGACGTCCTTCACCAGAGAACACATAATCTAAGGTAATAACCTGGCTGCACCAGCACGCGTCTCTCTCTCTCTCTCTCTCTCTCTCCCTCTCTTTCTCCCTCGCTCGATCCCTCCTTCTGTCTCTCACTCACTCACTCTCTGTCTCTCCACCTTTCCCCCTGCCCCCCCTTTCTCCTCCCCCCTTCCCCCTTTCTCACATCCTTCTCTTCCTCTCTCCTGTCTCTCTCTCTCCCCCTCTCTCTCCCTCTCTTTCTCCCTCCCTCCTTCTGTCTCTCACTCACTCACTCTCTGTCTCTCCACCTTTCCCCCTGCCCCCCTTTCTTCTCCCCCCTTTCCCCCTTTCTCACATCCTTCTCTTCCTCTCTCCTCTCTCTCTCTCTCTCCCCCTCTCTTTCTCCCTCGCTCGCTCCCTCCCTCTGTCTCTCACTCACTCACTCTCTGTCTCTCCACCTTTCCCCCTGCCCCCCTTTCTTCTCCCCCCCCCCCCCCTCTCCCCCTCCCTCTCGCCACTGGGATGATTTAGAGACATTGGCAGGGTCTGGAAGTGATTGGTAAATGGCCAGTTTTCAGAGCTATAGATATCCCCACCTGGCAGTTGTTCAATACGGACCAAAGCTCAGTGCTCCAGCGCAGACTGGGCTCTCTGCTAAGTGTTCAACCCCAGCGGACCCCCCAGGCATCCGCAGTCGCCACGGAGACATGCAGACGGTGCATCCCTCAGATTAACCCTAATGCACACACACGTGGGCGCGGACGCGCACACACACACACACACACACACACACACACACACACACACAAGGCAAGAGACAAAAGCAGTAGCCCTTCATCCAAAAGAACCCCCTTTAGATCAGACTGAAGTGACACTTACAGACATACACACAAGGACACACACAAATCAGTAGTCTCTTCCACATCATAACAACTTCCATCACAACATACCAGACAACTGTCCAATATCAATCATAAAGACAGCTCCCTAAAAACACTAGTCAGGTTTCCACTTACCTTTCTTAATCGTCTTAACAAGATGGCCATTATAAAATCTGAAGATAAATGTACATTTCTAGTGTTTCCAAGTGAGGATTTGTTATTTAAATAACTAACGTACTGTATTCCTAATGACCTTGTATCTTAACTAAGTGCAGCAAGATCTAAAGATCACTAATGACTTGTGATCACTTACCAATATAAAAAATGCTAAAATGCAGAAAAAACAACACACAGTGCCTACCGTGGACTGTAACTCACACAGGATAAAAGTGTGTGCTAAAAAATGTAAATGTATGCATGTTGGAAATGGATAGCTCAGCACTTCTCTCTCTGTAAGCTTTTCATTAACATCGCAGAGAGCTACCCCAGTAATGCCTCTGGAGGTGAGTAAGGCATTTTAAAGAGACACCATGGCCATGTAAGGTTATGCATGCCCCTGTTAGCTTAGCAGCAGAGCGAATGCTATAGAGAGTTTACTGGAAGAAAGAGTTATGCAAGGGGATGGTATAACCTAATGAGCTAAATTGTAAGCAACTGGACTTTTTTTAGTAGCTTGAAGACATTTCACCTCTCATCTAAAAGGCTGAACTGAAGAAACCTTTTGGATGAAAGGTGAAACGTCTTTAAGCTACTAAAAGAAGTGCAATTGCTTACAACTTGACTTCTTACAACTTAGCTCATTTGACTAACACGACCTGGATTAATGAGAATCTTCACAGACATGGCGGTATAACCTTCTGCATTGTACCAAGAAGGTATGACTTGGAGTATTTTACAGTCATATGCCAGCAGAAACTGCTAAAACATTGTAGGTCATGTTAAAGAGTGTAACATTGGCATCACAACTATAATTTGACTTAATAAGGTACCTATAAGCGGCCATTTTAGGTCGTGAAGATTAATGTGCATTTCAAGTTTTTTTTGTTTCCAAGTGAGGATTTATCAATTGAATAACTAGACTGTGCAGTGACAAGTTGTAACAAGTTGTCAACAAAAGTTCCTTGTGTAAGTTGTTTTGAATAAAAGCATCTGCTAAGTGTAATGTAATGTAATGAATGGAAACCCAGGTATTGATCGTGGTCAATGGTGGTCAATGTATGACATAGGCGATTTTCATAAAGATATAACTGTATTCAGAGCCAAGGCTGAAAAAAAAGCATCTGCTAAGTGTAATGTTATGTAATGTAATGAATAGAAATGGTCAATGTGGGAGGGCGTGCTGTCAGTGGTGGTACTTTATTGTCCCAACTACACCCTGCACAGCAAATTTTATAGTGTTAAATCAACCCTGGGAGAGTTAGTTTTAACACTATGCCAGTGTTTATTTTGTTCCAATCGTTGTAGTGTTCATTTAACACTCCCCCCTTACATATTTGACTCCTTTACAGTTAAGTCAACTTTTTGCAGTGTAATTTCAACTCTTAATTTTACACTTACACTCTTAAATTAACACTCTTGCTGAAGACTGGGAAATTAACTCTGATAATTTTGCTGTGTGGCTGACTAGCCCCTAACATAGCCTGCTGAGAGGAAGCCATCACTAACTTGTACTCCAGTACTGCACATGGTACACTGAAGATGAAAAAGGTTTTAGGGAGCTTGTACATATGTATGTGATTCTTACTTGGTGCAGATATTTAGTAAATTACAGCCCTTCTGCCATGTCAGCAGTCTTCCCATCCCTTCCATCAGTTCCAGGATGCTTCTCTCTCCTCAACCTTTCAAATCCTCGTCAAAAAAAGTAGGTTGAAGGGAAAAGCAATCTTTTGATGTCTAACACAGTTTCCGTGGCAGGCTTAAATATTTTAAAAACTAACTGTAGGCTGAAGTGTGTTCCTCCCTTTAAAGCAAGCATTCTCCAGTGCCCCCCACCCCTCCTCCCCCTTCTCACAGACTGCCTGAACTCCTATCCAGTAACACCCACATACACAAGAAATATACTTGTATCTTGCTGCTTTGTCAGAGGTATCTGTGATGAGCAGTCCAACACAGTACTCTCTGCTGAGTCCTCGTCTGTTCTCGTCTGTTCTCCTCCATTGTTCAGGCTGCTCATTCTCCTCTCTCTCAACTCTCTCTTCATCTGCCCATCCACTCCTTTATTTAGAGGAGTTTTTTTTTCAGTTCAGTGTGGGTGTGCATGTTTTTCCAGTATGCATTGCGTCTGAATATTGTATTGCACCTACAGATTGTGCTGCTACTGTAATAGCAGTAGAATAGCAGTGGTTAACACACACATTATATTACAGTAAAAGTCCTGTCACCTATTGTCTCTACCTGTGCACTTAACACAGGTGATTTGTCTAATTACTAAAAAAAATTACTAGAAAATATCTGCACATCATTTACGTAGCTCCAAAACTGTGATTGCTAATAGGGCATAATAAACTTCACTAGGTAAAGCAATAGTAAGTAGTTAAAAATATTGTAGTAGGCCTATATTATTTTATTATATTGTAGTAGTTAAAATAATGTTTCCAAAATCGTTTCAGTGGTTCATCAACTCACAACAGGGTGAACACTAACACTTGTGAATTCTCCTTGCATCCCTCCATGGGCTATAACCACACTATGCAAGTTTGCAAAAGCAGGTCGCTCTGATCTGTTGTTCGAATGAGACATAAGACCAAAGATGAAAGGTGCTTTAGTGTTAGTGTTGCTTTAACTTGTCTACTCTGGTATTCTCTATAGCAGGCTTTCCTACCTCTGTCTACTTGATGGTCCACAAAAGCTGAATCCTTTAATTTGTCCATAATTCTCAGGCTGGATCCAGCTCCCGGTAGCCGGCTAGGCCGTTAATGGGACGGGCCCAGGAGTGATTTGTGTACAGGCCTGTATATATTTATATGTACGCGCCTCCAACACAAGCCTCTCATTCAGTGTTTCAGACCTCCTCCTCATTCAGTGCTGGGGCTTATCATTGATTATCGAAGGAGCACAGAGAGGCAAGTGTGGCATTAAATATGCTGTGTGCAATGAAGTGCTTGTCTGAAATATCTCCCATGACTCACGGTGCTTAGACCGAGGCTGAGGCTGAGGCTGTAGTCTCGTCCAAGCCGGAGAATATATGGAGGTCGTGCCGGGTGAGATGGAATGCAGCAGTCTGAGCTAACAGTAAAGTTTTACTGTTACAAGAAAAGTTTGGAGGAGTCTTTAAATAGTCATCTGCCCCCATCCCCCCCGCCCATCCCTGCTTCCGATGCGTGGCTGGCTGGCTGGAGCAACATCTGGAGGGAGGGGGGGGGTCTCGTCTCCGGCTGCAGGTGCCGTGGGCGTGTGTGTGTGTGTGTGTGTGAGCGTGGCGTGGAAGACGAGCCGATAGGTGGAGAAGTGTTTGCGGTCCATGCCACAAGATGGCCGACGTCAGACTGGATTTGTGAAGAGGGGCAACCAGGTAACACTGCAGATGTGTGCAGTGCAGGGGTCTGGATGATTTAGACACACACACACACACACACACACACGCACACACATGCACACACATACACATACACACAAACACACACACACACACACACACACACACACACACACACAGACTCACACATATACCTCAAGGAGTCCACACACAAAAAGTGTTTTAGGATTAAATAACTACCCCTTTGCTAACACTTACTATAAACCCCAGTGTCAACAAAACATTTTAAACACATTTATAAATGTTAACACAGCATTGATAATGCAACAATTGACATAGGTGATTTTAATTGAGATATAACTGTAAGAGACAAGGCTACTATTTTAAAATGACACATAAGACATAATGAATGTCTGCTGAAGTATTTGATTTGGAATCAGGGTAAAAGTAGGTAAACTGGAGAATGTTATTAGCCTAGATAAAGGTGAATTAGTGTGGTTACACCTTAAGCTATGCTAAACCCACATTCGGTTTAAAGCAGCGAGGTAGCACAAAGGTATTGTGGCGCATATGTTGATTTGAGCATCTCTGTATGCATGATGCACACCATCCAACAACATTATCGTCGTCTGACTACACGTGTTACACAACACTTACACAACGACAAAACTCCACTCCAACAAATATGTTGCGTGCCATCACAGAGGCTTTCATAAGGTGATTTCATGTGTAATGTATGGGTAGGATTGAGGTGATCTGGGATGAGAACACATTTGTGTTGAAGACGGTGTGCATATTTAATGTTGTTTAGCCACACCATTTGCGTTAGGGGAGGCTATACTGTAAACTGTGTGTGTGTGTGTGCATATGTGTGTATGTATACCTCTATGTGTGTGTGTGTGTGTGTGTGTGCATCTGTGTGTATGTACGTTTATACTGTAGATGGTGTGCATATGTAATGCTGTTTAGTCACACCGTTAGCGTTAGGAGGGGCTATACTGTAAACACTGAGGCAATCAACCCCACAAAACCCCACGAGGGAGAACAGCACTGCAGCGGACATTCCCTCCAGCAGTATAGAAAGCACTGTGTGTGTGTGTGTGTGTGTGTTTGCGTGTGCGTGCATCTGTGTGTGTGTGAGTTTGTTTGTGTGTGTACACAACTATGCGGAATATGTGTGGGTGTGCATCTGTGTGTCTGTGTGTATATATCTCTTTGTTTGTATGTGTGCATCTGTTTGTGTGTACGTGTGTGTGTGTGCATCTGTGTGTATGTATGCCTCTATGTGTGTGTGTGTGCGTGCGTGTATGTGTGTGTGTGTGTGTGTGTGTGTGTGTGTGTGTGTGTGTGTGTGTGTTTGTGTGTGTGTGTATGTATGCCTCTGTGTATGTGTGTGTGTGTGTGTTTGTGTGTGTGTGTGCCTGTATGTGTGTGTGTGTGTATGCGCGTTCATGCACTGGCGCAGTGAGGGGATTATTCTAATGATGCGGCCGGCTGGGGAGAGATACCAGTGCAGCAGAGGGTCAGTGGCGCAGTGACTGCGGCTGCAGTGAGGGGGCGCCACTGAGTCAGAGAGCGCTGTGGAGCAGAGCAGAGCAGAGCAGCGTTGCCCAGGAGGGAGAGATGAAAGGAGGGAGAGGGGAAGGCTTGGTGGGTGGCGCTTCACAAGGGCACAGGAGACAGAAAGCAGATGGAGGAGCCCTGACAGTCAGGCTTGACAAACTACGGGGATGGAGAGGGAGGCATCGCTTGTAATGCAGCTGAAGACTGTACTCTGATTAAACGGCATAATGAAAACATAGCACTAGCTCGACAGAGCATAAGCGCACTGGCAGAATATTCTACGATGACCATTTTCTACCCAAACAACTGTTCGTTGACTCCATTAAATAATTTGATTCCAGTGTGTAATTTTTCATTCTGGTTAAAAATACAAATCTAATCTATTCTATTCTATTCCATTCTATTCTACTGTATTTTTTGTATTCTATTCTATTGTATTCCATTCTATTGCTCTGATTGCTGTACAACATCCTCCAACATGAAATTTCGAGTATGAACTTGTCTGTTGTTAGCGGACAGCCTGAGCATAAAGACAGTCTGCAGTATGGAGTGCTATGGGTAGTGAACCCCAGCATAGAGAGAGCATGCGGTATGTGTAGTGGCTGGATTGCTGTAAACCTCAGCATAGAGAGAGCATGCGGTATGTGTAGTGGCTGGATTGCTGTAAACCCCAGCATAGAGAGAGCATGTAGTATGTGTAGTGGGTGGGTTGCTGGCAACCCGACTATAGAGCCTGCAGTATGAGTAGTAAACCTCAGCATACAGAGAGGGTAGTGGCTGGATTGCTGTAAACCCCAGCATAGAGAGAGCATGCGGTATGTGTAGTGGGTGGGTTGCTGGCAACCCGACTATAGAGTGTGCAGTATGAGTAGTAAACATCAGCATAGTGAGAGCCTGCAGTATGAGTAGTAAACCTCAGCATACAGAGAGTATAGTGGGTGGGTTGCTGGAAAGCTGAGCATAGAAAGAGCAAGCGGTGTGGAGTCTGTGGTATGGTATAGTGAACCTCAGCATAGAGAGAGCGTGCGGTATGGGTAGTGAACCTCACAGAGTCTGCGGTATGGGTAGTGGGTGGGTTGCTTGCTGTAAACCTTGAACAACCTTAGCTTAGTCAGAGCATGCAGCATGAGTAGGGGTGGGAACCTGAGCATAGACAGAGTCTGCTCTTATGGATAGTGAACCTGAGTGTATACAGTATACACGGGATAGTGGCTAGATTGCTGTTAACATGAGCATAGAGACAGCCTGCAGTATGAGTAGTGGACCTCACAGAGCCTGCGGTATGGGTAGTGGGTGGGTTGCTGGGAACCTGAGCATAGACAGAGTCTGCTGTGTGGATAGCGAACCTGAGGGTACTATAGAGCATGCAGTACGGGGTAGTGGCTGGAATTCTGTGAACATGAGCATAAGAGAGTCTGTGGTATAGGTAGTGGATCTGAGAGAGAGTCTGTGGTGTACGTAGTGAATCTGGAATCTGAGCATCGACAGAGCCTGCAGTATCAGTAGTGCACCTGAGAGAGAGCCTTACGAGACCATGAATAAGAAATGGTGCAATATAACATAAGAGACCACGAGTTCGGTGTAGCGAAACAGATATGAAAAATGTTTAATGACATTGAAGTTCTTTTAAACAGCAAACAGTGTAAATGGACCTGTGCCATGAGTAGTGAATCTGAGCATAGAGAGAGCCTACAGTATCGGTACTGACTGAATCTGAACCTGAGAGAGAGTCTGTGGTATGGGTAGTGGATCTGAGCATAGAGAGAGCCCACAGTTTGGGTAGGGTTGGGTAGGGTAGGGTTGAACCTCAGCATATAGAAAGCATGCTGTATAGTAGTACACAGATTCACTACAGGGTAGATACACTACAGGGTAGTGAATCTGAACACAGATAGAGTCTGCGGTATGGGTAGTGAATCTGAGAGAGAGCCTGCAGTATGGGTAGTGTACCTGAGCATATAGAAAGCCTGCTGTATGGGTGTATGTATCTGAGAAAGAGCATGTGGTATGAGCAGTGAATCTAAGCATAGAGAGAGCCTGCTGTATGGGTAGTGAATCTGAACACAGAGAGAGCCTACAGTTCGGCAGTGAACCTAAGAGAGAGGCTGTGGTGGATGGGTAGTGTATCTAAGCACAGAGAGACAGTGTGCATTATGGCTACCTGAGCATATACGTAGAAAGCATGCTGTAGAGCCTGCAGTTTGGTGCAGAATCCGAAACTGAGAGAGCCTGCAGTTTGCATAGTGGACCTGAGAAACAGCCTGTGGGATGGGTAATGAATCTGAACACAGAGAGGCTGCAGTATGGGTACCTGAGCATATAGAAAGCATGCTGTAGTAGAGCCTGCAGTTTGGGTAGTAAATCTGAACATAGAGAGAACATGCTCTAGAGCCTGCAGTTTGGGTAGTGTACCTAAGAGAGCCTGCTGTATGAGTAGTGAATCTGAGCTTAGATAGAGCCTGAGGTATGTGTAGTGTGTCTGAGCACTGAGAGAGGCTGCAGTATGCATAGTGAACCTAAGAGAGAGCCTGTGGTACTGTATGTGTAGTGAATCTGAGCATAGAGAGAGCCTGTGGGATGGGTAATGAATCTAAGCATAGAGAGAGCCTGCAGTTTGGGTAGTGAACCTGAGTATATAGAAAGCATGCTGTATGTGTAGTGTATCTGAACACTGAGAACCTGCAGTATGCGTAGCGGCTGGCTGGGTTGAATGAGGTTCTTGTGCTGGAAGCGAAGCAGCTCGCCCCGGGGAGAATAGCCGCAAGAGGTGTCCAGAGGAAAAGTGCAACGCAGCAGAAATCAGCAGGAGAAACACTGGGGCCACCCCCTCTCCCCTCCCCCCAAACACATACATATACACACACACACACACACATACACACACACACACACATACAAACACACACACACACACACAACAGCAGCAAGGATGTAGGGTACACACACACGCAGCAGCAGCAGCAGCAGAAAGGATGTAGGGTGCACACACACACATGCAGACATGTTTGCACACACACACCCACACTCTCTCCCATACTTCCATTTCTCTCCACCTCTCTCTGACACACATCATGCACACACGTAGACACACACACACACACACACACACACACACACATATGGCACTAATATATTTCAGTTTTCCAGCACCGTAGTCCCCATGTTCATTATGACCCCTCCCCATGCACACCTTTCATTTTACCGCTTCAGTGCCCCTCCACTAGCTCCTCTGCGGAGGGGCGCCATGGGACTATGGACCTCTCACAGACACACACACACACACACACACACACACACACACACACACACACACACACATACACACACACACACACACACACACATACACACACATACTGTACACACGCACATACACAACAGTACCTTAGGAGCTCTCCATAACCTCTGTGAGTTCATCTTATTATGTAAGGAGAGATGAAGGAGGGGAGGGGGGTGGGGTGTGTGTGTGTGTGTGGGGGGGGGAGGGGGGGCTTGGGGGTGATGTTGACCCTGTCACTCAGCTCTTTTGCCATCATGTTCTTTCACACATGCGTCCACACTCTCACCAGCTGATTTAGCAAGTCTACTTTTCACAAAAACATTCTCACTCTCAGACTCTTTTTCTCTCATCTCATCTCTATCTCTCTCTCTCTCTCTCTCGCTCTTCCTCTCTCTTTCTCTCATCTCTCTCTCTTTCGATCTCTCTCTCCCTCTCTTATAAACACACACACACACACACACACACACACACGTGCCAAGGGAAACTGCGGTTAACATCCACCATCCACCAAGGTCAAATGTCTTCAGCCCTGGTGTGTGTGTATGAGGCTGTAGATATACACATTTACATATGAGCGCATATCCAGGGATTGCTGAGCAGGTACACACACCAGTGCACAAGCAAAACCAGCAGAAAACACACACACACGCACACACACACACACAGGCACACACACACACACAGGCACACACACACACACACACACACTGCACGCATCCTCCCCAGGAATCGATAGCCTGTCCCTGTGAGGGTGCATAAATTAAGTGCAGGGCTAATGTTATTTTCTAATTGCCCCTGACAGCCCGCAGGCATCCATCAGGGCCCAGGGGGTGGGGGGCGGCAGGGGGCCGCAGAGAGGAAGAGGAAGAGGAAGAGGAAGAGTCCATGGGGGAAGAGGCAGGGAACAGCACATATGCTACTGCACTGGAACAGCATCTCACACACACACACACACACACACACACACACACATACTCAAGATACACAAGAGACTGCAGAGAAGTACTGCGATGCAGTAGTGTGTGTGTGTGTGTATGTGCGTGTGTGTGTGTGTGGCAGAAATACATAGACAGAAGCATTTGCATTGATGCTAGGGTTAGGTAGGAGGGCTAACACAAACACATAATTATATAGATATATACTCACATATGCACACACACACATTTAGCATAACGATCATAGACAGAGAAGAATTGCAGAAATGACAGATTATTTTTTGGAACAGTAGGCAATGCAGTTGGAAAGCGTAGGCTGCAAGCAGCAGCACATAGAACATGACCTCAGTTTCAGGTATGAGAGAGTAGAGTGCACAGCAAAAAAACTGCATACATAATGGCATCACAGGTGTTGCAGGACATATGGGAAGGTGTTCATGGGCCTGCAGGAAATACAGGTACAGCACAGTGGTGACAGGAAGAAGAGGGGGAGTGGGTGGGGGAGGGGGGATGGGGGTGGGGGAGGGGGGATGGGGGTGGGGGTGGGGGAGGGAGGAACATGGACTCAACAACCCCTGACTCAAGCAGCACACAGATCCCAGAAGTCTGCAGATGTGAGCATAGAGAGTTCATGCAGTTTAGCGAATAGCGAA
Organism: Setipinna tenuifilis; assembly: GCA_030347295.1. Lineage (NCBI taxonomy): Eukaryota > Metazoa > Chordata > Actinopteri > Clupeiformes > Engraulidae > Setipinna > Setipinna tenuifilis. The sequence goes on along the minus strand of CM059268.1, from coordinate 5,340,544 downwards.
ACACAGTTGGAGAGCAGAGCACAACTATCCGCAAGGAAGATCGGAGACAACACAATGCTGGGTGTCGAACACTCGGAAACCTGGGCAGAGGAGGTAGCACAGAGACTGCAGATATGAGTCAGACACAGGGGAAGTGCTGAACTCCCTAGTCATACATACACGAGCACAGCTAACTGCAGAAAGCAGAGCAGGGGCGATACACTCAGACACACACAGGCAGACTTTGCTATACTTCTCAGCTAAACACAGTGTGAGAGAACGGCAGAGGGCACACACACACACACACACACACACACACACACACACTGAGGCGATACACTCAGACACACAGGCAGACTTTGCTATACTTCTCAGCTAAACACAGTCTGAGAGGAGGGCAGAGGGCACACACACACACACACACACACACACACACACACACACACACAAACACACAAACACACACACATACACACACACACACACATACACAGAAGCGATACACTCAGACACACAGGCAGACTTTGCTATACTTCTCAGCTAAACACAGTCTGAGAGGGCAGATAAGGTGTCCGAAATCAGCACAGAGACTGCAGATATGAGTCAGAGACACGGGGAAGACTGAACTCCGCAGCCAAATACAACCCAGAGAGGAGGGCAGGTAACATCAGGACACGGCACAGAGAAAACACTTTTGGACGCACAGGCGGGCAGAAAAAGACGGCACAGAGATTGCGGATATGACTGAGACACATGATCATTGCTAACACCACCCCCCACACACCACCCCACCCCTCTTAGCCAAACACAGTCTATGAGGAGGAGAGATATAGAAACAGCAATGAGCCAACACCCTCAGGCACACACTGGCAGAGAAGAACAACAGCACAGAGACTGCAGATATGAGTCAGACACACAGCTAAATGGCTACGCACTCCAGCTAAACACAGGCTGAGTGGACGACCAACATCGGCAGAAGAGACCGCACAGAGACAACACACCCTCAGACATGTACGTAGCCTGTGTGACTCAGTCTACACAGGTACACAGGCTACGCACTTCAGCCACATACAGTCTGAGAGAAGGACCAACAATGGTAGGAAACAGCACAGGGACAACACACCATGAGACACACAAGCAGCTAAGCTAAACACAGCTAAACACAGGATGAGTGGACGACCAACAACGGCAGAAGAGACCGCACAGACACAACATACCCATGACTTAGGCAGTTACACATGCTACGCACTCCAGAGAAAGACAAACAATGGTAGGAAACAGCACAGGGACATCACACCCTGAGACACACAGGCAGGGAGAAGACACAGCACAGAGACTGCAGTAAAGATATGAGTCAGACGCACAGTCAGACACACAGGCTCCGCACTTTAGCTAAACACAGTCTGAGAGGAGGACCAACAACGGCAGAAGAGACCACAGAGAGACTGCAGATATGACTCAGTTACACGGGCTGTGTTCTCTCCAGCCATGGATAGCCCCACATGGAGGGAGATGGAAGCGATTAGCTTGGAGAGGAGGACACGTTTGAGAGGAGAAATGGCAGTGCACAGAGAGAGAGAGAGAGAGAGAGAGCAGGGAAGCCCAGCAATACAGCATAAGGACAGTGGCACTGACACAGCAACACAGAAAGATGAATACACAATCAAGAGAGCTGAGGAGAATACAGAGGCAGCAGGATGAAGAGCGCAGTCTGCTGACTGGGCAGAGAGAGGGAAAGAGGTAGAGAGGGAATGAGGGAATGTGTGTGTGTGTGTGTGTGTGTGTGTGTGTGTGGAGCAAGGGGGTGAGAGTATCTGTGAAAGAGACAAAGAATAATAATGAGATGTAGGGAAATAACAGAGACTGAGATTATGATGGAGAACTAAATTGACTTATTCAGAAAATAATTGAAAAATAATCAGATTATAAATTGTTACATAATGTTACGCTATGGCACACAGCGTGTACTAGAACGGAGCAATACACACACACACACACACACAATTCTGTAATTTCGTTGTCAATATGCAATTCTCATTCAGGTGCTATGATAATCTCACACTGAATCTAATCTTTCTCGCAAAACTTGCAGCTAAATTAAGTTAGCACAAAATATGTACCATGCTGTCATATAGTCTATATTGGGTAATGAGCAAAGCTGTGTTACATCTTAAACGGCAAACCTTATGTCAGCAGACACACTGCTTTGATTGTAATACGAATGTTTAATTAAGATAAAAAAGGCAGGAACAGGCTGTGTGATTATTCATGACAAAAGCATATGATGAGTTATTAATGTGAAGAGTTATTTATCATGGATGAGAGGGAAGAGTCGGCCAAAGTTAAAAATGTCTTTGGATCGGCTGCCAAAAACAAAAGAAAAAAAAATTTGGATGGCCACCTGACGGACTCTGTGTTAGGTCACCAGGATTAGTGTGACTTCAGCGCTACCAAACAATGTCCCCGCTTGTGGCAGCGCTGTGTGCCAGTGCCAGCATTTGGATGTGACATATTTCATCATACTATGACAGGGATTTTTTAGAAATCAGTCCCCGACTCGATATGAGACATGACAGCTTGTCAGCGCTGCTATTGACACCATGTAATGTCAGCCACAGGAAAGGGGGTTTTGTGCACAGCAAATTCAATAGTGTTCAATCAACTCTGACAGAGTCCGTTTCAACACTATGCCAGTGTTTATTTTGTCCCAATCTTTGTAGTGTTAATTTAACACTCCTCCCTCTTACATATTTGACTCCTTTACAGTTAAATCGACATTTTTTCAGTGTGATTACAACTCTTAATTTCACACTTACACTCTTAAACACTTTTACTGAACACTGGGAAATTAACGCTAAGAATGTTGCTGTGTGGTCAGTCAGGAAAACCCGACTGTCACATAGAAGGTGCTGATGTTTCACATGCTTACTAAGGTGACTATAAAGTCATACACACATACACACAAAACAAAACAGAACAAACAAACAAAACATAACAAAAACCTTAAGAGAAGGATGTCAGGTGGGCCTCACCCTTGTGGTCAGTCAGGAGAACTGGGCTGCCACATAGAAGGTGCTGATGTTTCACATGCTTACTAACGTGACTATAAAGTCTTACATGCACACAAAACATAACAGAACAAAAAAACAAAACAAAAACCTTAAGAGAACGCTGTCAGGTGACGGGCCCTGCCCTCTGTGCCAGACCTCAACTATGAGACACCCACAGAAAGCTCTCATTTGGCACGAGGCATGTCGCTTGGCAACATAACCATACAGCCTCAGTATAATAGATCCTGTGCCTCTTCCTGCTTCCTCCCTACCTCAGACCTGACTGACTGGATGACTTAGAGCTAGCGTAACAAACAGACCTGTAATCCCCTATTACATTTTCATCAGGCTGCATGACATTCCATTTAGCAGACATCTTTATCCAGGGTGACAGGGGCTCAAGGGGCAAAGGAGTTGACCTGCAATCGAAAAGTCACTGGGCTTGAGCTGCAGCTTCTCCTGACTAGGTCGGAGTGTCCTTGAGCAATGGACTGAAGTGTCCTTGCAAGTGTCTTAAAGCGATACACTGAAGTGTCCTTGCAAGTGTCCTTGAGCAATACACTGATCCCATTACTGCTCTCGATGTGCTGGGTTGTACCTTGCATGGCAGCCTTCTGCCTTTGGTGTATGAGTGTGTATGTGAATGGGTGAATGTGAGGCACTGAAAACTGCAAAGCCCTTTGGGTACTCTGTGGAGTTGAGAAAGCAATATAGGAAGAAAATACAGTCCATTTACCAAATACAGTCCATTTATCCAAAGCAACTTACAAGTGAGGAGCACCACTTAAGCTGCAGTAGGCAGCCGTGGATGTGGGAGTAAGTGCCAAGTTCTAAGCGCTTAAAATAATGCAAGTATGAAGAGTTGCATTGCATTCTGCACTGTATACTATTATAATTCCACAACTCATCCTGCACATTACAGTGCACTATTGCACCTGCCCCTTGTCATTGCCCAAAATCCTGCTCAATTGGTATATTGTTTTGTTTTATAATGTTTTGTATATAACTGCCATTGTACATTATGTTTTTATTGCCCTGTTTCTATATTAGGTGACTGGCAAATTGTTGTCCCTGTTGTACAGTAATTCTTATCCATCACTTTTGCCTACTGAGTCACCACATGTCTATATGCTGAATGTACACCAGAGAATTAAAGTCTGATGTAAGTGTTTGTAAGTATACTTGGCCAATAAATATGACACCGATGAATATGCCGCTAAGGCGAGGTAGATAAGGACAATTCAGGGGGCCTGGAGGTTCACAGGGGCTCACAGAGGGCTGTGATATGGTAGGGGTGGGGCCCAAATGTATAGCCCGGCAATTCCTAGTGGTGCCCCTGGTTCAGAGGCAAAAACACAGGTAGGTAAACAATGCATGCAGCGGCAAAATAACAAAGTATATCAAAGGGTATCTGTCTTTCTCTCTCACAATCTTTAACATTAGCACGTTTTGAGAAAACGCAAGATACTTGTGCACCTAGGAAGAGTACCTTTGGAAGAAGAGATTTAGGCCTTCCTGATACTATTGTTTGGGACAGCACTTAGCACTTTAGGTTTGCTGTTAATCTACTATGTCCTGAGTGAGTCTTAAGTCCATCATCCTATTGTTGGGTTTGTTTGCTAAGTCGCAGGGTCTAGTTGGTCTGTGAAAATTTCCAGGAGTTCATCAGTAGCAATCATAAAAAGGTGTGTAAATACTGTTAAGTAATTTAAAGAGGGGCATAAAGAGGGTTTGCATGCGTTATCTTCCACTGTTCATAGTATCTGGGAAAGAGGATCTTTATTCCCACTGAGATGCTATTAAGCAAAGGCCTTAGGCGACTATGGTTGGAATAAAGGGTAATAATCTGTGAAAGCAGTGATAAAATCATCATGCAAACAACATGTATGTTTCTCTGGTAACATGCACAAAAATATGTTCTGATTCACTGTAATTTGATACTACACTCACTCAATGGACTCAACACAAATGTTTTACACTACATACTTTTATTTAACACAGATTTATACAAAAGACTGTTTTATAGACTGAAACATTAGAACATTAGATTTTTACAGGGGCCATCAAAGCTGTGTTTTAACCAACATTCACTGTACTCAGTTGCAGGTAGGTTAATTTTAATCTTTAGCTTTACAACACTTTCAAAACACTTGGCATTATCAGCTCCTCTGTTCTTAACACTGTCACATGACAGCTGATGCTGAAACTGATCTGGTTTCAGGACAGGGCAGATGGGCTATGGCTGTGGTTTTGGGTCCAAATCCCCTAGGCCTAGCTTTTTTGTTGTTTTGTTCTGTATAGCCAGATCAGAGGGACAGCAGAGGGTATAGTCTAAGTTATCAGCATTACTTTTAACAATGTAAATAATAACTTACATGTATGTCCAAAGATAGGCTAGCTGATACAACTGATTTTAGAAGTGGAAAGTATCTAATCCTGAATGAAGTAAATTCAGTGGAATGAAGGGAGAAAACCAACCAACCTAAAAAAAGATAAAACTCCTTGGCAACTCCACAAAATGATTACGAAATGTGTGTTTGATTTATTGTATCATGTCACTGCCGTAGATTTTTTAAAATAAGTTTATTGGGACAAAAAATAGGCGTATCTTTATTCTGACTATTAGGCCTAAAAAGTCTTTCAGGTAAAGAAAACGATAGAAAGTGATCATACCGGCTGAACACCTACTGATTTCCTCATGCTGTAACCTACCCGCAAAGAAATCAGGGACAAGTTGCCTATGGCCTGCTTTGGCGGTGCCAGTGCTGGCTTTGTGCCGAAAATCATGACAATGAACATGATGCGACAGTGCCACCCCGTGGAAGGAACCTAATCGATGATGAAGGGCGGCGATTTTAACTGCGTAGGTCACCTCTGTATTTGAAATTGAAGAGGAAAAGAACGAAATTAACGTGACTTTTCGTAAATACCACGCGACCTAGATGACCAATAGTTTACGGTAAACCACAGGCGGATGTATGAAACATGATATTCTTATCCTTCTGTTGTTTTCAGTTCCAGTAGTAGCTGCTGAGCAGGTGGTGCGCATGCGCAGGTTGTAGTGGTTCATGGGATCTGGGATCTGTCGGGAATTCCCCAGGACTCTCCAGCTCCTGCCAAACAGCCTTATCTGGAAGTAGCAAGGCCAACTTAATCATATCCTCTGCTCCATGACTGAGCTGAGAAGCTAAAATGAGCAAGAAACTGAGTTGAGTGGCTAGCACAGCAGCGCTCTGCGCTGTTGTTAGGGGTTTTCTACGAGAAAAGGATCCGACAAGGAGAACATCTGAAGCAATCCCGACTCTTGCTAGGCTAGCGAAACTCAACTCAATCCCTCAGCTAACCACATTAAATTGTTAAAGGGGGGAACGGTTCAATCTACAGGCAGGCCTTCTTTTGCGCGAGAAACACTCGAAATGGCGGGTATGCAGAGGCACTCGGTGGAGGAATCCCCCTGCGATCCGAAAAACAAATATCCTCGGCCTGTGGTCGGCTACGAGTTAAAACTCAGCAGCCCCGATGCAGCGTCTGATGATTGGTGCGACAGCGGACTGGACTCTATCAGTGGCGTTGGTCTAAGTATCGATGGTACTTTTGACACCGAGTCCCCAATCACCTGGAGCAGTACTCGGCCAAAGGACTGTTGTCCGCCCTCACTGGGTCATTCTGAAGACCGTCCAGAGGACTGCTCATCTGTGGAGCCAGGAGAAAGACTGGATTCTGCCATCGGGGACTCGATTACCGACGAGACAGTTGGAAGTCTGTCACAGGGTCTTGGGACTCTTCTCCTGGCCGAACCGACAACGGGCGACACATTGGACAGCGGACGGGGCGAACAGGTTGTAGAGGTCAGTCCAGAGGTGGAACGGCAGAGAAGAGAAGAGTTGTTTAACACCCTGAACTTTGTATCCGAAGACGGAGACACGTAAGTTACAGTATTTTAGTTAATAAATCCACAGTACACACAAGATAGCAAAACACATCAGTCCGGGGTCTTGGTGTTCATTGATAACTCAATCTGGACATGGGACATACAGTGGCTGTAGCCTACAGTCAGTGGGGGTCGTGAGTTTCGGGTGGCCTATTGTCTTTGACTTTGTTTATGTGCTTGTTCGGACTTAAGTACTAGTGCAGGTTCAAGTTTAAGACTGGCTGTGTGTTTTTGTATGCAAATGTGATTGACTGTGCCATGTTCCTAGGGCCCTGCACCTGGCGTTGATCCACGAACACAGGGCCTTCGTACAGTACCTGTTGGGAGTCATCGCCTTGGAATCCAGCTGGTCTCCTTACCTGGATATCCAGAATCACCTCGGCCAGGTAAGCCGCAGCCTATATGTGTAGAGAGCAGGCTACACATCTGTGTGTATTAAAGCTTGATTTATGTTATGGGCAGGAGTGTGTTTACCTGTACTGTGCCAGTGACTTTACCAATGACTTAACAAAAAAAAAAAAGAGCACAAGAAATCTCTTTGTACACAGACCTTTCAGGCCAACAACATCAACTTTCCTCCTTAATATTAGCCTACTGTTCAGTGTAGTGTTTCCACAACATGACACTAAGGTTTTTCCAGACAATATAAAGTTAGCAAGACAGCAAGTGGGTGCTGATATAACTTTGTCAGTTTTTTACTTTAAAATGTCTAGGCCCAGATTTTACTTTAAAATGTGTAAGCCCACATTGCTCCAGGGACTGTAACTGAAACCCTGTACCTAAATAAATGTAAGTCTGGATAAAAGTGTCAGCTAAGTGTAATGTAATAATAATATCTCAGTTTGAGTGCCACTAGTCTAATAACAAAAATATCAGGAACTCACTACTTTGACAAAACGTCAGAAAAACAAAACGCTCTGTGAAAAGGCATGTACCACAACATGGACTAAAAAAATATGATGCAATGCCCCTAAGGCATTTCCAGCAGAAATTTCAGAGCAAAAAGCAAAAACAAAAAACAGCTGCATTAGGGCAGCAAAGGGGAAGCACAGAGGTCAGGAGAGTCCTTGTGTCTCATCGTTTATCAGGACTGGTTTCTCCACTATCGCAGACTGGAAAGCACCTTCCCTTCAAATTGCATAGTCAGACAGTGGCACTAACACATTGTTTAAACCTTAATGACCCGCTTGAGTGACGTGGCTTATTGTTGGTAGAAGCCCATGAGCCTTTTAAGAAGTCTGTGATCTAATCCTAACCCTTGTCATGTTTTTTTTTGTCATCTTTTGTGTCTTCCTCTTTTTTTTGGTGATATTTTACACTTGTATTGTTTGTTTTGCCCCCGCCCTTCTGGTCATCTGTCTGTACGTGAGTGTGTCACAGTGTTGGCGTGATATCGTTTACACGTCTCCAGACTTTGACCCACATGAAGTGTTTATTCATTACAGCATAAAGAGGAACTTAAGGGTCAGGAGGTCAGAGGGCATGGTGGATTTGTGCCCTGTTCATACAAAGTTATGGCTGCTCGAGACTATACTAACATGCTCTGTTTTTTTTTTACTTATCAACACTTATAATGCTTTGTTTTTCTATTCTTTTTTCACCTTGTCTGCTCTCTCTCCCTCTCTTTTCCCGTCTCTATCCCTCTCTCTGTCTCTCTTTCTGTCTATCTGACCCCCATCCTTCTTCTGCTCTCCTCCTCTCTCTCTCTATCCCTCTCTCTGTCTGTCTTTCCCTCCCTCCCTCTCCCTCCCTCTGTCTCTCTCTCTTTCTCCCTCTCTCTCTCTCCTTCTCTCTCCCTCTCTCCTGCTCTCCCCTCCTCTCCTCTCTCTCTCTCTCTCCCTCTCTTTGTCTCTTGCTCTCTGTCTCTCTCTCTTTTCCTCCCTTATTCTCTCTCTCTCTCTCTCTCCCCTCCTCTCCCCTCTCTCTCTCTCCCTCTCTTTGTCTCTTGCCCTCTGTCTCTCTCTCTTTTCCTGCCTCTCCCTCTCCCTCTCCCCCTCTGTCTCTTTCTCTCTCTCTCTTAGACGGCGTTACACCTGGCGGTGATCGTGGACCAGCCGGAGTGTGTGCGCGGGCTGCTGTGGGGGGGTGCGAGTGCGGAGCTGCAGGAGAGGGGGGGCAACACGCCACTGCACCTGGCCGTGCGCGAGCTGAGGATGGAGTGCGTGAGAGAGCTCACGTCCTGCCCCCGCCTGCCCCCCGACCACCTCTCCGTCACCAACTACACAGGTGAAGCACACCTCACCTCCTCAGCACCTACATACACACACACACACACACACACACACACACACACACACACACACACACAGGGCTGAAAGATCTCAGCCATGGTGCCTGAAATCAGGCGTAGGAGAGTGGGTTGCATTTAACATTTGCCAGTAGATGGTGATGATAACTTTAAAACGTTTTAATTAGTTTCAGACATGGAATTATTTTAACTCCATACCAGGTACCAGGGAAGGTCTGTGACGGCTACACCCCTGTTAAAATTTTTGGTGCCATTCTATAATTAATGAACCAGTGTTTAGGGACCTGTGTCTGTGTGTATGTGCCTACATGTACATACATTGCAAAACAAAGTAATCAAAGTAATCTATGTAATTTGAATTTTGAGGCCAAAATGTGCCTGGTACTAGAGTTACAGTTCATGGTAACGTTTGCACATTTTGGCTGGCTTTGACTGTATTACCATGCAGTCTTTCCCTCCAGTAAAACGCATTGCTTGATTCCACCAGATATTACCAGCTATTACCAGGTAATATATGCATAAATACACTGAAATAAAATAAGTTACATTAATAATACGTTATCAGAAAATAAAAAGCAAATTTAAATATTTATGTTGTGGAATACATGCTAGCACACAAAAGTATGAAAACACACACACACACACACACACACACACACGCACACACACACACACACACACCTCTCCTTGTGTTCCACAAACATTCCCATCATCCTCTTCTCTCCCGTCTACGCAAGGGTCCCATTCTCGCATTGGCTTCCTGTCATGTCTAGCCGCTGAGTCTTTGGTAGCAGAAAGCACCTCATTAAAAATTCACCATGTTTTCATGTGCTGTATCAGACAGACACACACCACAGTTGTCACTGAAAAGCTGTTGTAAACACTAAAAAGACTCGACAAATACTACAGTGGCAGTCTGCTGTGAAAACGGCGTAGCGCTCAGCAGGAATCTGCTTTCGCTTTCGTGGGGTTACTTTGTTCTTCATCTGCACAAACACCTTGATGCATCACAGATGAGTTTGTTAAGTACTGAAGCACCGCTGTGTTGTGCTGCCATCGTTATGTGGCACAACTTACCGTGATGGTGTTTGATGACGATTGTATTGGGAGTTACTGTGTGATGTAGATAAAGTGTGATAATTCTCTTGTCTTTCTTTCTTTTCTTCTCTCTCTGTCTCCTTCTCTCTCTGTCGCTCTCTGTCTCTGTGTCTGTCTGTCTGTCTGTCTCTCTCTCCCTCTCTCTCTCTCTCTCTTCCTCTCTTTCATTCCCCATCCCAGGAGTGAGTGCCCTACATCTTGCCGTGCAGAAAGGGAGAGGAGACATCGTTAGCATGTTGATAAGTGCAGGAGCAGATGTCAACCAGAGGGTGAGAGGAGAGATGAATTTACATACACACATGCCACACACTTACACACATGCCACACACTCACATGCCACACAGTCACATGCCACACACCACACACACACACACACACACCACACAGACACACACACAGACACATCGCACGCACGCACACACGCACGCACACACACGCACACACACACACACACACACACACACACACACACACACACGGGCAGTCTTAAGGACTCGTGGCATAATGACCTCAAGGGTGTGTGTCAATACTAGTTGCTGGCCGCACCATATAACAACACTCATTGCTGATGGTCTTGTATGATTGTGTCACTCTGTACCTCTCCCTTTCCTGTCACCTCTCCTCTTCATGTCTATGTGAACTTTGACCTTTGTCATCCTCCTCCTTAGGTCTTTATTTCGCTTTCCGAGTCAAAAGTGTGACTGATTAGCGTGACTGACTTGCTCTCACTTTCTGTTATGGATATCATATTATTCTCTCCCTCTGTCTCTGTTTCTCTCTCTCTCTCTGTTTCTTTCTCTCTCTGTTTCTTTCTCTTTCTTTTTCTCTGTAGGACCTGGGCTCCGGTCGCTCTCCTCTCCACTGGGCTGTAGAGGCCCAGAGCACCCAGCTGGTGGAGCTGTTGCTGAGAGCGGGTGCAGCTGTGGACCAGCGCTCCTACGCAGGCCACAGTCCGCTCTACTGCGCCCTCCACAGGCCCAACCAGGAAGTGCAGGGCCTGCTGCGCGACGGAGGGGCGGCAGATACTCCCATGCAGGAGGAAGAGGAGGACGAGGAGGATGAGGAAGAGCAGGAGAGCGAAGAGGTAAGTCTGCAGAGTTACATCAGTTCACTTTTTAGACCAATGGCTTTGGAATATTTATTCTGATGGAGATGATCAGCACAGCTCACTGGTTCACGTACCATCTCTGATTTATTTGCAGGAGGAGTTTGATGATGTCATCATTAATGGACAGCGTGTGATGTAAATTGGAGGACGCAGCCATTGACGGTGTTGCGATTGGCTGGAAAGCGAGCGCATTGTTGGGAAGGGACTGCTCGCGACCACCAATGGCGCCAACACCCTGGATGGGACTGTGTGGACATTGGATCATATGTTTGTTGTGAAGTCGCTTGACTTGTCATGTAATGCTGTAGCAGGGGGGAAGGCCGTAGCGCAGCCCAGTAAGCTAAAACACAACCCCAGTAGCAGTGTGCGTTGGGCCGGGTCTGCCCCGGGTCTGCCCCGGGTCTGCCCCGGGTCTTAGGCAGGCCTGTGGTACATCTGCTTCAGCTTCCAACGCCACTGCTAACTGGGGACTGGATTCATTTTCTGACTTTTAAAAGGACACTGTGTTGGACTTTATTTTTTTGTTTTTGTTGTTGTTTTGTTGCTGGTGAAACAGAGAAGCTGCTGATAACTGCTGAACAGATCAACAAGATGCATGACGAGATGGAAGAGGAGGATTTGGTTTGCACTTCTTTCGTTTTTCTGTTACAGTAGAGTCAGAACCTGATTACATACAGCTTGGTTCAGTAGAATCTCACTGGTGCCATTCTACTTTTTTCCATTTTAGCTTTACTTTGGGTTTTGCTTTTCATTTGTGCTTTTAATTCTTAAAAGTAAACCTCTCTCTCTCTCTGGTGGTGGGATTTTGAAAGTTAGAAGGCTGTGTAAGAATGTGGAAAAATGTTGTTGGACTACCATCTAGCTGGTCATCGTAGAATAACAAAAGTTTCCTGTTTAAGGTACCCTGGAGACACTTGAGTTTCTGTGTCTGAATGAAAAAGAATATGCCCAAATTTGCATTAATTTTTCTATTTCACCTTGATATCGAGTCATATTCAGGTGGAACACCTGTTTAAAGCATTTAATTTGAACCCAAGCTCAAACTATCACCTCCCTGTCTCACTCTGTCTCGACTCAGTCAGAAGTGATTCACATGGGAACACAAGTTAGGTCTATCTACATTGCAGAGACAGACTCATTTTAGTTTGCCATGCAGTGTATGCACACATGGTATTCTGTCAAACAAGGCTGTGTGAAACAAGGGAATAATGATGCTTCTCAAACAGTCATCCTTTTGCCATTCAGTTTGGCCTCAACAGGAGCTATGTGGAAATATTAGATATTCTATTGTTCAGGTAAACCCTGGAAAGTCAAGTTCCTCTGAGGAGAAGAAGGGGGTGACCTTGAATAGCAACGTGTAGGTCAAATTTTACTTACTAGGGCCAATTTTTAGACAAAATACAGGACCCAGAGTAGAATGGTGGTGGGATCGGATATCAGAATGACTAAGAAACTATTATTATAAGGTGGCTTTTTATTTCTCATACCTTTTTATTTCCTCATTTCCCAAAGATGTGGAGGCCAGGAAAGATGTGATATGTTTGTGTGGGGCTGTAAGGAATAAACAAGCCGAATGCTGATCACAACAATGCCCTTCATACTAGACAACTACCAGTTAGAGAGATATTGTCATGACCCTTACACACCTGTCTAAAGCAGATTCCTCTCTGTCTGTAGGGATGTGACCTGTCTCAATAGGCTCTCTCTGTCATTTGTACAGTATTGCATTAACAAACAAACCTACAAAGGCAAATGGGTCTTTAACCCCCTGTTTACTCACACCCTTGGGTAAATATTACTGTGTATATATCCTTAATAATTTAAATGGGGAAACGTGTGTGTGTGTGTGTGTGTGGGTGAGATGTGTGTGTATGTTTGTGTGTGAGAGCCAGCAGAAGTTGCATGTTTAACCCTCCAGTGGGTAGTCTGTATTTAAGCGTTAACGTGTTGTGCAGAAGCAGACACAGCTCCCTCGCTTTGAGGGGTCAGAAATCCCTGCAGCACTCTTTATCAGACTAACTGCTTGTGCTGCTGGGTGCAGTCTGCTTTTCATTGCTATTATGGTATCTTGTGACAGGCCTACCAATTAAAGTGAACGCTCACTCAGAGATGCCTCTTCTCTTCCACACCAGCATGACTTGATTGGACCAAAGTGTATGGTGCTGCTGTCAGAACACAAACACATCATCCAACAGGGCTACACTCGATGGTGCTGTCGCGAACACAAACATACTGTGACCCTACTAGACTTACATAGTTAATGGTGTCGTTCTGAACAAAACAAACAGCCTACTAAGCATCAAGGGTTTGGGTTTGAGACATAAACCTTTCTTTTATTGTCTATGACATAAACAGAGTATAGCTGCTCTGTTTATGTCATAGACAATAGAAGAAAGGTTAATGTCTCAAACCCAAACCCTTGATGCTAACAAGCCAGGGCACTGGGGTAAAATCTGCAGTGCTGTCCCAAACACAAATACAACAACCCACTAAAAGTGCTTCTGCCAAATCACACTTAAGCTCTCTGTGATAGAGAAGCAATACATGCAGTGCATACACATCAAGAGCATACATAGCATGAATGATTTATATCAGAAAGAATATGCCCCGACCACTGTAACACACACATGCTTAGCAGGTTGTACATACATGACAGTTTTATTGCACTGACTTAAAATCATCCACCCTTTCCACTTGGTTAAGTGGCAAGTGCAAGATGTACACCCTCAAAATATAGAGTGACTGATTTGGTGCTTGACTAAAGTGATAGACTGATCCACAATTATTTATGAGATGGGAAGAATGTCCTACAATGGGGCTAAGGGGCTAAAATATAACAGGTCATTTAAATATTCATGTGTAGCTATTCACAATTGATGTATGTAATTTCCATAGATCTTTGCGAGGCTGGATCAAAAATTCTTTAATATAAATCTGGAAAAAGGTTGTTTGCGACAAGGTGTAGAAACATTTTTTAACCCAAACAACAAGGTCAAGTTAAAAAGTTGAATATATAATGTGGTCTTTGAGGTCTTTGTTGATGGAACAGCCCCATAACACATCGATGAATAGCACCCGTTTTACATTCTAGAATGACCCAAAAACACCTGCCTGCACACTCCATCAAATTCAAAGCTCCAATTTTGCAGTTGCATACAAACATTTGTTCACACTCGTCCTTGATAACATTTTCACATCACTGAGAAAATGAATTGGCAAATTGCTGGCTGTGGCAATTCTGTGAACTTGTATTCAGCAATGAAGCTTTGACCCTGGTGTGAATGTAGCACACGCCAAGTTTCTGAAGTGCAGCTTAGAGTTCATTAAATTTTAAATGAGTTATGTGTAGTCACTGTGGTTGGCTAGGGTGCACAAATGCACCTAAAACACAGTTACAGTAATGTATGAAAAACACATAACGCCCATTTCCATGGAAAAGTAATGTACACAGGCATTATAATCTCATTTGCCGCTGTACAAACATTTACCTGTTCATTATAACAGTGATGGCTTAGTATGAACACCATTAAACAATAAAATTGAATCTGCGCTTCTAAATGGACTCTGTACGCAAACACAGGCAGAAGAGTGGGTGGGTGTACAATACTTAGGCCTTGGGGAACTCATTAAGGCCCTGACTCACCAGATGTACTCATACATACATAATCTCACTAAAAATATACAATATCACACATGACTTGGCTTCTTTGATGTAAACAAGATCTGTTTCTGATGTAGAAAAATGTCTAGATATCTGTAGTACTCAAAGTGATCAAGCGTGTCCCCTACTAACAACTTTAGAATGGCACTGTTCAGAATTGGCTTAACATCAAAACCAACAACATTATAATGGCACTGCAAAGAATTGGCTTCACATCAAAAGCAAAGCAAAACAAGTAAGAGTCACGTAATTGTAAAAAAAATGTTTTCAGCTATTTTAGCAGCTGCTTGCGAAACAGTGAATATCTCCTGTGTAATTAATGAGGTTCCTAAAAGCTCTCTTCTGTTGAGAGCCCCACCATATTTGTGGCATATTTGTGGCTGATATGTCAATATCACACACCCCTGATCTAAAGACTGCACTGGAAGTCACTGTAGTGTGTGTTGTCATGAATCTTGGTCTGTTGGCCGGGTTTTGGTTCAGTTATCTGGCTGACTCAACCCTGATATACCACACTGGAGCTTCTGTACTGGTCCGTCTCTCCTGTTGTTTTAATCAACACTGCCAACTTGCTGTTCATATCTTCACGCCGGCTTTTTTTTGCACCAGAACTCATATTTTGGCCATTTAATCAACATGTCCCTTTTGCTGTTTTGTTCCTTACAACACGTTATGTTGTTTTGGTCTTCAATCTTGTTCTTGATAGCATGTCTTTCCTGCCTGTGTGTTGTTCATAATAACGCACATCTGTTCTCCATCATAACTCATCTCTCCTGGTGCTGTCCTTTTTGGACCGTGGGCCTCGTTGGCAGGAGCAGACGCTCGTGTGGTCTGACGGCTGCGGTACCAGCTCCATGTCGGGGTGCACTGTTGGTTGGCCAGACTGCCGTGACGCGTAGGTCTGAGGGAACAGAGAGAGGAGCGCCACCAGTGAGAATCTCAATAACCACTTCCAATAACCAAAATACTGTTGAATACCAGCAGGTAATGCTGCCATACAAAGCAAGTTTTGTGCAGTAATTATGTGAACACAGAAACTGAGAAAAACGCCTTTGAAGTTGTCACACTGCTCAGGCAAACATGTTGTAGGTATAATTGTGGTGATGCTTTTATGTACTTATTTAATAGGAAGACGCAAGAGATCTAGTCACAAGACAAAGGAGGTGTTATAAAGTCAATTTCCAGTCTAAACTCAATTTGACAAATTATGCAGTTACTGCCTTTTGGCTTTGTAGGACAGAATGCAGCTAGTGTGTGCAGTGATGTCATAAAGATCAATCTATTTAAAAAGTGGCAGTTGGTCCAGGTCTAACTGCTCTCTCTCTCTCTCTCTCTTGATGGAATGTCTTTAAACTGGCTTGGGTCAACAACTCTATAGCTGAATCCAAAATCTTTTTGTATGTCGCTTTGGATAAAAATGTCTGTTAAGCGTAATGTAATGTAAAACATGTTTAGTCATTCACTATGTAGTGCACTATGCACTATGTAGGGGACAAAATGTAATGCAATCCAATGCAACTCACACCCTATGTAGAGAACTACATAGTGAACGAGTGAACATTTCAGACACGTCCTATCTCTCTCTCTGGCTTTGGTCAACAAGT
Source organism: Setipinna tenuifilis (assembly GCA_030347295.1). Classification (NCBI taxonomy): domain Eukaryota; kingdom Metazoa; phylum Chordata; class Actinopteri; order Clupeiformes; family Engraulidae; genus Setipinna; species Setipinna tenuifilis. Next base: position 5,323,865 of record CM059268.1, on the reverse strand, counting down.
CTCCCCCCCCCTCTCTGGCTGGAATGTCTTTAACATAACATATAACAAATCTTGCTCTCTCTCTTTTTTGCTGGAATGTCTTCATTCATTCACATGATACAGTACAGTGATACCAGGAGCTATGCATCCAAGGTTAGAGGACAGATGTTGTACCTGTAAGACCAGGTAATAGTAGCAGTATAGTCTGTGTGGCTGAAGGAGTTCCCTGGCCACACGCTGCCCTTCTTTGGCTATAGCCTCTGCTTTGGCATCATTGTTCTGTGAATAACGAGAGAGATGACACAGAGATCATGAACAGACACATATGTATACAACTATCTCACCCCTTCATGCCTGGCGAACACACTCGTATGGCTACATACAACAGAGCAGTCATGGGCTAGCGGTGAAAGAGCTGGACCTGCAGCAAAGTGTCACAGGTTCACAGGTACCGACCACACATACTGTACTCCAGGGCACCTGTCGGGCTGCCCCCCTACTCACACGTGTGATGGGTTAAAAGCAGAGTCTGAATTTCGTTGTGTGCACAATGACAAACGGGACTCACTTTCAAAAACCTCAGCCCTCTATATCTTCAGTGTAAGAAAACACATACACACACACCTCGCCACACAACTACGCCTACCTTGGCCCACTTTATCTTCTGTATGAGGTCAACAAGGTTTCTCTCGACTGGGATGTAGTGTTTCTCAGGCTTCAGGTGCGTGTAGAAGTGCTCGTAGTACGGAGAGTTCTGCTTCAGCACCAGACTGTTGCCCAGCATCAGGTAAGGGAACCTGTAGGCCGCCACCGTTCCGTCCACATTCACCTGGTACTTATACTGACAACACACACAGAACAAAGGGTTTTGTTTTTTGGGGATTTTTTGTTTGTTTAGTTTATTGCCATTTTAAGCAACTATGGTTATTTCATGGCCAAAGCAGGTAATTAAATATTACACATTTTTTAAAGACAACAATCAAATAAATACATTCATTAAATACGTTTTTTTTTTTACATTAATACATATTACAAAATTCAAAACCTTTAAACGTGGGCAGAGAACAAGGGAAGCACAGAATTTAGTGAGTGTGGATGCAGCTATTTGTTGTTTATTTGTTGTGTATATGGGATAAATATAAAGGCAGTACTGAACTGCATTAGACACTGTCATAAACTAGATGTGAAGCATAACCCTACATGTTTATAACCACCACATGCGATTGGCATGTTCTACACAAAGAAAGAAAGGTACAGTTCCTGATTGTTTAAAGTCTTTCCAGATTCACCTATTCTGTTTTGTAAGCACTTTTACACTTTGGAAAAGAAGAAGGAAAAATAAAAAACAGAAAAAGAATCTAATACAAACTGTGGTCACAGTCATCATGTTCATGTAATGGTCATGTACAACAAATATGACTGTTGTTTAAAGTCCAGGTTCAGCTATTCTGTTGCTGCTGTTCTGCTATTTTGTAAGCACGTACACTTTGGAAAAGAAGAATAATAAGAAAAAAAAAACAGAAAACAAATCTAACACAAACTGTGGCCATAGTCCTTATGTTCATGTAATGGTCATATGTGCACAAATGTGACTGCCTCTACTGAAAAGAATATTATGCTGAAGAGTGAGAAAGCGGGTTATCACCAGGGGCTCCTCACCTTGAAGAAGTCGAAGAAGCCGACGAGCGGAGCCTTGCCCAGCTCCTTCTCCTGCTGCCGGAAGAAGAAGTAGGCCGTGATGCCCGCGTCCAGCAGCTGGGGGTTGTCCTTGCTCAGAGTGACCATGTGGAGGCGCTCTTCTCTGCTGTCTCTGCCCCTGAAAAAGGCCTTGTCTGTCTTATTGGACCATATTGGACCTGCAGGACAAAGAAGGACGCAGTTGTTCTCAGTCTCTCACTGCTCAGAGCTATGACATAAAATCAGCAGGTGTTACAAGCTTTCCTATCAAGCATGAAATTGACCACCAGTTAAAACTTTGGTGGTTGACTATCAAGAAAATGAAAAATAAGACACACAAGGCACTGTTTTCTAGAAAAAGTCACCTACAACTTGACATGACATCTCTTCCATCACAAGCGCATGACTGACAATAGTCATCACTGTTTTAATTAATGCATTTTTTTTTAGCAAAATCATAATCTGATTTGGATGCTAACACACACAAAGACTGTATTTGTTTTTATGGGTTAATTCCCCCTCCACTGTTCCCAAATACATATATGAAAGATTAACACACAAGCTTACTGGCAGGAGAGTCTAAGTTGTCCTGTGTTAGTGATCTACAGCTTCTCTGGATAAAGTCATCTACTCAGTGTAATCTAATGTAACACAACTATAACCATTCCGCTGAAATACCTCTACTTGGCATCACAGACCTGTGTGCCCTTGTATGGAGAGAAGGTCGTTGGTGACGCCCCTCATGGTCTCGAGCGTGGAGTGTGTGATGTCATAGGTAGGCAGGATGATGTCACGCGTGTCGGTGGAGCCGCACCAGGAGATGATGGGCACTGGTCCTGGCGACTCGCCAACATTCCGCTTCTCCATCGGCCAGTCGCCCACATTCAGGTAGAACTCCATGTCTGGCAGAGGCACCTGGCACAAACACACACCTGAGGTCAGCAGCGCAAACACACACCTGAGGTTACCAGCACAAACACACCTGAGGTCAGCGCAAACACACACCTGAGGTCACCAGCACAAACACACCTGAGGTCAGCAGCACTCTCACAACGCCTGGAAGAAATACACGGAACTGACAAGGGCAACACATGCTTAGTTAGACCCCAAGGAGCTAAAATACTTTAAAAGTGTCCTGCCCTTTTCTGGCATACTACACACACAAACACACACACACACACAAACGCATGTGGGCTCATTCAGGCTGACAAAAATATGGTAAAAGATATTATTGTGAGATGTTTTTTTCATTATTGAGAGTTATTAAATGTCAACTGTTCCTGTTTATTATTTATTTAGAGCATGTTGATAGTGAATTTCAGTTCATTTTCTGTAGACTACTTGACCTTCAGTTAACAGGCCTGGTAAAGTAAACAAACCATATAAAATACGGCTAAGCAAAGAAAGAAAATGTGACAACAGTGCATTTGTTTTGGGGCTATTCCTTTAGGACCATTCACCATGCCTTTAAATACATGACTATTACATGTTAACATGCACTGTAATTTTCTTCAATTTTCTGAAATGTATAATTTATTGCTACACATTGTCATAACACATGGATCAATGACAACGCATTTGAGACTACAATGTGAGACAGACTACGTGTTTTGGATCAACTGAGCATGTTAATCTATGCATCCTATAAAAAGCCAAAAAATAAATCTTTTGAACAGGGAAAACATGCATCCGAAGTCCCCTTTAATTTTAAGAAATCTACAACTCCTTCCTGCTTACTCTGTGTTCCTTTACACCTCTGTTAGCTTAGGTCTTCCTCTTGTAAGTCGCTTTGGATAAAGGCTATCTGCTAAGTGTAATGTAATGCAATGCAATGTAATGTAATGTAATGTAATGTAATGTAATGTAATGCAAAGTAATGTAATGTAATGTAATGCAATGTAATGCAATGCAATGTAATGCAATGTAATGTAGTGTAATGTAGTTTAATACATATAGCAACCTTCCTGCTCACCTTCCTCATGACGGACAGCAGCATCTCGTCGGAGAACATCTTGAAGTCGGTGTACTTGCCCTGGGTGCGGCGGTACAGCTGGTTCCCCTGGATGGTGTAGTGGATCAGGCCGCCGCGCTGGGCGAAACGCCGCGGCACTTCCTGCCTGAGGCGGGCCAGCTCGATGGCGGGAAACGGCGTGAAGTCAGCTTCCACCTGAGGGTCGCTGGCGGGGCAGTCCAACGCCGCCTGCCACTCCCCGGCATCCTCCTCAGGGCAGTCACAGTACTCATGATAGACAGGGCCTGGGGGGGGAGGGAGAGAAGGAGAGGGGGAGAGAGGGAGAGGGGGAGAGAGGGAGAGAAGGAGAGGGGGAGAGAGGGAGAGGGGGAGAGACGGAGAGAAGGAGAGGGGGAGAGAGGGAGAGAGAGAGAGAGGGAGAGAGGGAGAGGGGGAGAGGGGGAGAGAGGGAGAGAGGGAGAGGGGGAGAGGGGGAGAGGGGGAGAGGGGGAGAGAGGGAGAGAGGGAGAGAGGGAGAGGGGGAGAGGGGGAGAGGGGGAGAGAGGGAGAGAGGGAGAGAGAGAGAGAGGGAGAGAGGGAGAGGGGGAGAGGGGGAGAGGGGGGAGAGAGGGAGAGAGGGAGAGGGGGAGAGGGGGAGAGAGGGAGAGAGGGAGAGGGGGAGAGGGGGAGAGGGGGAGAGAGGGAGAGGGGGAGAGAGGGAGAGGGGGAGAGAGGGAGAGAGGGGGAGAGAGGGAGAGGGGGAGAGAGAGAGAGAGATAAAGAGAAATAGAGAAAGAAATGAAGAAAGAGAATGATGGAAAGAGGGGAGGGAGAAAGACAGAGAGACAGAAATGAAGAGAGAAAGGGAGAAAGAGAGAAATAGTGAGAGAGAGAAAGAGAGAGAGAAATGAAGAGAAAAACGGATAAATAGAGAGAGAGAGAAAAAAAGAGACAGAGATATTTTGTTATGACAATACATCTTTGATTTGATTGACTGACATCAACAGTGTTGGTATGTGTTAGGGTTGGGAATTGCCACACCTTTACAACAATTAGTGTTGTCTGGGCTGCAATACAACATTATTGTCATTTCTTGCATTGTTTGGTAGAAAAGCATTGCAATTCAATTCTGTGATGTATTGCAGTTTATTCCCATCACACATTGTTTTCAACCTTTGGAATCTAAGCAAGCATTACAGTGTGCTTAAGCTGTTATAAACGGTCTTGGCCGTGTTTTAATGGACTCTTTCGTGTAACACACAAGTAGGTCTTCTAAAGAAGCTCATTGGTCACCACACCCATTGCACCTGTTTGTTTGTGTTCTGCTTCTGTCTTACAGGTGTGCTTGACTGGGGAGGGTTTAAAAGGCCTGCTCAGGTTGCCATTGGGGTTGTTGTTGTTGTTCTTCTTCTTCTTCTCCTTCTTTTCCTCCTCCTCCTCCTCCCAGGTTTTGGACCATCACTTTCTTTTGCTTGATAGACTAGACTGAGCTCCACCACATTTTGCTTTTTCTCTTTGATCGCATGATCACATTTCTTTATTATTACTCTTTATTTCAATAAATTAATTTTAGTTGATTAATTAGTTGATCTTCTGCATGTGGCCTCCCCTTTATGTTACAGAGTGCAAAGAAACGACCAAACTCCAAGTCCATTCTGTGTATCTTAGACCTTGCACCAACTGACGTCTGTCGGAAGTGTCAATGCTACAGTGATAACTTGTGGACGAGCCAGACTCACACAGGTTCACCGTCTGACTGGTTTTCTTTTTTCAAATAAACTTGTTTCAAGGTCACAAACCGCAATACATCCTTCCTGTCACACTTTTTAAAAAAAGGCCATCTGCTCATAGCAATGCGCCCTAAACGCGACAAACAGATTCTCTTATCTGCAGATGTGAGTCTGCAAAAAAAGGTCCAGTTCAGACAGTTCAGAGATACTCTAGTGCAAAGGAGTATAGACAAAGCTAAACACAAACCAACCTTCTTTACCCCAACATTTTTTTGTTATCTATATTTTATGTCAACCAATTACCTTGATCTCTTTACAAAAGCTACTGCCCCACTTCCACAGATACTGTCTAGAGAAAATGTGTATGACCAGGCTTGGGCGCAGAAGAGGCACGCTGTAGGTAAATGACAAGTGTGCTTTGCTAGGGCCATCTATTTGGACCAACATGTTACAACAGGAACTCAAGCTTAGCATGACCTATGCTCACAAACAAGAACTTTATCTTGCCTCAGATGTGTCTGATCTCTGTTCCCTTTTTGCGGTTCGCCAATGGTGAGATCGCAACAACAGCAGCATCGTCTCTCTGTTTTCAAGAAGCTGGTCGGTTGGGAGAGCATAATTTCTTTGGCAGTACTAATAAGGAAAAGACCAACTTTGACTAAGATTCAGTACAGCACTATGCATGGGGCTGTACTGAATCTCAGTCAAAGTCAGTCTTTTCCTGGTCCACTGGTAGTCAGTGATCAACACAAGATGGTTCTGATTTTAACCCCAAGGGCCGCCACCATTGTAGCCCTAAACATGGCACTTCATCCAAGTTGCTAAAGGGGGGACTGTCCATATTGTTAGCTCACTCTGGAAAAACAGTCTGCCCAATGACATGAAATGTAAAGTAATGCAATAAATAAACTTCAGTTCAGTTGAGTTTTACTTCCCCCATCTCACATAGAAAAGCCTTTACCCTTTAAGGCAGTGTTACCGCTGAGGCTTTGCACCCCTAATGTACAATTTTATTTACGGCTATAGGGTTAGAGCACTGTGTAAATACGGGTGAAAATAAGCTCATATATCTAACCCTATCTAAGCCCTATCTAACAGGAAATAACAGTTCACAAAATGTGTTAATATTTTTAATTGCTATGCCAGATTGCGGTGACTGCAGCAGAGTAAATAACACTGAGAGGGAGAAGTGTATGTGAGGAGTAGAAGACTGATGCCTGGCCATGGTGTAAAGCGCTTTGAGTACTTTACTACATGTGAGACAGTGCTATTTATAAATGCAGTCTGCTTGTTTCTCCTACCCATACTTAGGACACCCAACTGTTCTTTTCTCTTTACTGTGTGCTTCTGCTTTTTTAACTTTGCACTTGTCGCCTCAGAAGTAGTCTGTTGTCACCAACTCTCACTGTGTTCTATATTCTGTATTCTATACTTTCACTGTGTTCTACATTCTGTATTCTATACTCTCACCGGCTTCTTTATTCAATAAAATGAGACCAAAGGACAATGCAACACAACTACCCGTAGCCAATCTTCAGTGGCAAATCATCATGTGCTTACAGGGACTGCATGAATAAAACCAAGTGCTAAACTTGCACCTTGAAAGGTTGCACAATTGCAGATGGGTACTGGTACCTGTGAGGGTGTATGGGGATTTTGCCACAGGTTTGCCCTGGTGCAGGACCTGGACCAGGAGGTCGGAGGTGGGTGTGTTGTACAGTCGGTACCGCACCAGGAACGAGCCATCTCCTCGGTCCAGGGGTGGAGGGACATGGATGCGGATGTGCTCCTTCACTGACGCTGATTCGATCTGCACCTTAAATACATCTTTACCTGGAATTTTAACACAACAACATTTCATTCATTTTCCCCTTCAATAGATATAAGAAATGTACTGGTGCATGTTGGCTTCGTTATCTTGAGCCAGGTGGGATAAAGGGTTTTTAAACTCCTCAATTAGAGTTCAAGCAGAGTAGTTCTACCTCTGCCCTCCATCAGGTAGCCATTCTCAAACTACATTCTACGCACTTTACTCCCCCCTCCCCATGCATAGTTTTAGACAATTACCAATTTCACTGCATGTCCTACTCTACCCAGTATGTCTATGCATGTGACAATAAACCACCCTTGTATCCTTGTAGTGAAATGTCCCCGTTGGCACTTCAGAGTTCTGAATTGGTCCTAACACATGCATGTAAATAATGGCATGAATGTGAGGTGTTTTCTTTATTTCCATGAAAAGTAGCATACATATGATATTGGAGTTTTAAAATTCCTCCACATCCATGAATTGCATTAGGTTGCTTTGCTTCATACTTACGAAACACACCAACGTTGTGTTTGTATTAACAAGAATGTAGGAATTCAGTTTACCAAACTACCATGTGGGAATTGCAAACTAGAGCCAGTCGCACCTACCTGGAGATGTGGTGAAGTTTTGCCCGGCTGAATTCACTGCCTGAATGTAGAAGTATCGTACCGGAACTACAACTCTCTGGTCCAGTCCAGGACCCCAAACAATTGTTTTCTCAGGATCAACGTCAGTCTTCTGGCAAAAGACCAGGTTTGACACGCCAAAGACGGCCGCGATACAGACAACTGTTGCACTCCTAAACCGAAACAAAGTTTGTATTTTTCTAAGCATTGTGTATGTGGTCTTCAAGCCTTAAGATTTACATGTAGGCTTGTGCGGTCACACGTAAACACACCAACACATCTTGGAGTAGCCACTTGGAAGAGTATGGGAAGGGTCTGCAATTTTGTAACATTTGGCCGCGTTTGATTGGATGCTCAAAGAATGCTGCAAGCGCTGCGCTTCTTCAGTCTCTGTAACTTGGTACGAGTTCCTAAACGTTTGCGTGGCACCAGTAACTGCTCGAACATGTCTTATACTATATTGTGTGTTGTGGACGATGACCAAAATGCCTTTATCTTCGGCTTACCTTTCCTTTGCATCGAACAATTCATTCCGATGTGGTTCGGTGGAACGTAAATTGTTCCGGGTAGAAACTCGCTTGACGTAAACTTACACATCTATTCTCTATTCCTGACACAGACTAGCGGCAAAAATGCAGTCAACAAATACAGTGAGTTATGTAGGAGTAGGCCTAATACAAGACACGTCTTTACCCTAAATCCTCACAGCACGCAACAGAGGGTCTTTGATACATTTATTTAGTCTTTACAAGTGCTATTAAAAGTTCATATTTTATTAGAGCTGTCGGTCCATTCTTAATTTGCTTATTTACATGAACATATATTCAGCAATAAATTTAATATATAGGGATAACAAATGAAAATGTAAAATGCTTTTGGGTTTCCTTAAGGCAATCAGCATTCAAACAAAGACCTGCCCAAATATTATTCCAAGAAAATTACCTTTAATGACATAGCCAAACTAGCATCCAAAAGCTGAGCAATAAGGAGGACAAAAGTGCAAATGGGTAACTACATTAGTCCAGTTCATATAGTGATACATGGTGCAATGATGGTGCATTCTGCATGGATGCAGAACAGAACAATACAGCATCACATCATTTGTTTCCCACTTCCCCCCCTTTTCTGAAAGTCTTCAGTAATCAAAATCCAAGATGAGTTTATGGATGTTCTGTTTTTGTTGTTAGGCTCTTTGAGGACATCTACTGTTAATAGATTGCAACTACACACAGCATGTAGGCCTCTGCCTTATCTCCAAGACTGCAGTTCTCTAATAATGCCCAAAAGGCACACATATTATGCTGGATACCAGTTTAGATAAGTTCAAAAATTCAGAATGATCTTCAGCACTATAAATAAGATTCTAGGTCATCAGCCTGACCATACAGGCAATATTCTCCCTCTGATGCTGAGTCAGAGTCACTGTCTTCTGAGTTTGGGTAAGCCCAATAGGACTTGCTTGAGGGCATTGAACTGGCTAGACCCACTCGACTAGTTGAAAGTAAGTTACCTCTGGATGAAGCTAAGCTACCTTGGTGCCAAATATGATCAGTGGTCAGACACCTCTTAATCGGCGCAGTGGACATTGTCCTGTCTAAAGAGCAGCACAGTGCTTTGGGCTGGTGTGAAATAGCATTGGCAAAGTCCCCACAGTCCCTCAGATCTGCTATTGTGCTCGTCCTGCTTCCTGTGGATATTCGTCTCGGCCCTGCCGCTCGGTTTGTGGAAATGTTGGTCACAGAGAAAGACCGTCCGCGGCTCAGACCAAAGCTTCCAGAAGAGTCCGCTTTAGTTTGGTCACACCTGCTCTGATACACATTAGAGGAAGATTTGTGATGTGGTTTCAGTCCCTTGTCATGTTTGACGAAGTCATTTTGGTCACACTTGCTCTGATACACATTAGAGGAAGACTTGTGATGTGATTTCAATCCCTTGTCATGTTTGACAAAGTCATTTCTGGCACTGCCCCCACCGAGAGAAAGATTAAAGATGTCGTCGTCTGTCGTGTCATCAGAACTCCAGTCCAAGCTGATCTGACTACCAGTGGAACCTAATAAGACCTTTCTTGGTTTTGTCAGTGTCTGGTCCATACGATGCAAAGTGTGATGCTCCACAGAAGTGAGTCTTACAAGGGTCTCTGTCTGTGTTTTGTGGATGCATTTAGCTTTTTCCAGGTCTGACACTGACGACCACCCTCCCTTGCTTGTCGTGCGCACCTTGTAACAGGAGGTTGTGAGATGGTATTCTTCGAACTCAATGTCAGTGAGAACCTCTTCTGACCTCCCACTATGCTCTTGATGCCCCAACTGAGACACGTCTAGAGGAAAATTGTTTCTCTTTCTGTTTAGAATTAGGTCCATATTGGTATTTTCCTTATTCAATGCATCAACTTTGTTTAGTGACTTTTTACTTAAGTTATCATGGGAGCTGAATCGAGTGCATGGTTGATAATCTCCACGGAAGACACTCAGCTTTGAGTGCTGTGGATACCCATCCAAGGCTTTCCCATGCTGTGGTAGGGCAAAGGTGCTTAATGATCTGTGTCTACCTGCAAGCTTGGTGTCCTCTGTGTTATTGAAGGGCAAAGGACTTCGACAGTCCTGGGATAAATTCACGTCATAAGTAGAATAACATCTTTCCCGTAATGGCTTATGAGGCGTCCGATGGCTATTTGACCCATGGTGATCCATTTGTGGTGTAGATGCCTGAGCGTGCTGCTTTGCTAACATATTAATTCTCTCCGAGGACGACATAGATCTTACGCTGCCGTTAAAAGGGACATTGGAAGCGGGATAATCTGCACTCACTGTCCTCAGAGGCACCCGCTTCCATGGCTTGTCTCTTGGAGAGCCAGAGGACTCTGCGTGAGAGTCGAGTCCAGGCGCAGTGGTGAGACGGTCTGCGAGGGACTGGCTGCGAGGGGGGTGAGACCTCCAGACAGGGACTCTTCCTGCAAGGCATGCCGAAGCTGCTGGTGCGGTTCCCGCCAGACGCACGCTCTGTGGGATGTGTGTCATAATGGCCTCTTCACTGCCTTCTCTGCTGGAGACCGACTGCTGAGTTTTGGCATCAGCATCGGAGTGTTTATCTAAAACACTGCAGTCTTTTTGTCCCTGTGCAAAGGAATGAGCAGGTGTACTAGGCCTTTGGGTCTCACTGGGAAAAGGAAAAATAGAGTTTTCTGTCTCTGTACCTTTTAAAATGTGTTTGTTTACATCTTTTTTGCTTTTATCTGTAGATCCCGAGGTCATGCAGAAGGAGGGCTTGCTACTGACAAAGCTGGAAAGTCTTGGTGTGTGCAAGCTGTTCTTATCAGATTTAGTTGGATGAGGCTCTTTTTCCAGAATGTCACATGACTCTTTAGTGCCACCAGTTCCTTGTGTTGGAGACCTACTCTCTTCACCTAGCCCAGGTGTCTCAAATCTCCTCTTCACGAACTGCTCCTCTGAGTCAGTGGGCAATGTGGGTTCGTCTGTATCACAGAGGTCTCTGTCGATAAGGACCGTAGAGCCGCTCTGCTGTTGATTGGTTGCTGTTTCAGGGCCTGCAATTGTCAGCTTTTTTAGCCCCCTTCTCTCTGGTCCATTCACTGTGGCACTTGGGATGCTGAATCTGTCTTTGTGTCTGTCCTGCTCTGGAAAAGGCCCAGAGCTCGTCGTCCCCTGTGATAGCAGTGCTGGTTGAGGCTCTTCTGGTTGACCAGGCTGAGCTGGTAAAGCCTCTGTCCCTGTGAGGATGTCTGCTGGACCTGAGGCTAATTCTGCGCTTGTGGAGATGTCTGGAATCTGTCCGTCGTGCTTCTCACCCCCTGGCTGATCTGTGGGAAGGGAGAATAGGAAATAGATATAACCAATGTTTATGAATAAATTAGAGCAAAACAGAGAGGACAAGTTACAGGCTATTATTTGTTATTAATATTCTATAAACAATAAAGCAAAACCATATTATGGTTCTGTAACTTGTAAAGAATGCTCCTGGTTGGTCTCCTGGAAGGTTTTATAATGTGACCAGGAAGATGATGAATACTTTTTACTTTTAACAGTTTAACCAAGCATCCAGAAAAATCTGCTTCTCAACAGTAGACACAACCACATTATCATTTGTCACACAACTAGACTAATGTACCATATTTGTCACACATGCAAATGCATACATATGCATGTGCGCACCATGTGTGTGTTTTTTTTAATGACTGCAATAATGCAGTGAGTAAATAATTTTATGTTTTGTTTCCTGTCCCTGTTTCAGAGGAACTACACCTGACAGTGTTGAGGGAGGGAGAGTTGCCAACGTCTCTTTCTTTTGGTGTTTTATGTCCGCAAAGGGGAGGGGGGCAAATCCTTCTTCATACAGAGCCGAATTATGTTGCCTTAGCCTTGCTGAATCTAAGATCTTTGACTACACATTTCATTCAGAGGAATTTCTTGGAAAGATGAGTCTGTTTGCTTACCAGCTTCTCCCTGTTTCCTGCTGGCTTTCAGCTTTTCTCTGGAAACACCACCAACCTGTGAGTTCAAAACAAACAGATGAATCTCAATATCCTGGGTGTGCCATGAACTATTAACTGCAAATGCAAATGTTATCTTCCTAATTGCCTTTAATTTTAGTGCTTTGCAGATGACATTAACATTTTTTTATTGCGACATGACTGTAACATGTAGAAATGAGGCATTGCTTCAAGCATGATGCGTGCGTGCGTGTGTGTGTGTGTGCGTGCGTGCGTGCGTGCATGCATGCGTGTCTGTCTGTCTGTGTGAGTCTGTGTTACTTTGCTCTGTTTTTTGGTTTTAATTACATATGCACTGACTGCCATTTCCATTTGTACATGATTTGCCTATTTGCATTTTGTGATGGCATAAATGCACTTTCTTTGACCTATGGGTCTTAATAATGTCTTAGAAAATGTGTAGCTGATAAATTCCAAAATGCCTCAGTAGATGTTACTGGATTGTGGTGGAGAGGGACATGGGAATGTGGAGGTACAAGAATAAAAAAGAGCAATGTGCAAACAAACCTGCGCTGTAGTTGTCCTGACATAATTTATGTGTCCTGACATAATTTATGTGTCCTGATATAATTTATGTTTCTTACTTGTCCTATGTCCACAAAGAGCCACCATAAAGGTTATCTGTACAGTCATGTGATTGGTGTGTGTGCTTGGGAACGTTGCACAAAGGTCTTTTTTGAACAAGCTTCTGAGTATGAAGTAAAGTGTGTTTTGCATAAGTACATACTGTGGCACGGACATGATGTGTTTGTTTGTGTTGTAATAAACTCCAGTGCTGTGCTGTGCTGTGCTGTGCTGTACTAAACTCAGTGGTAAAACTTTTACCTGTTCGTGCTTGATGCTGCCTCTGCTGTCCATGTCTCTGTTGCTGCTGCTGGTCTTCACATCTCTGCCGGTGTCTGCCTTTCTGTATCTACTAACCCTGCTGTCCATGTCTCTATTGCTCCTTCTGGTCTTCACATCCCTGCTGATGTCTGACTTTCTGCTGGTGTCCACATTTCTGCTAATATCTGCCTCTCTGTATCTGCTGCTGTCCATGTCTCTGTTGCTGCTGCTGGTCTCCACATCTCTGCTGATGTCCACATCTCTGGTGATGTCCGTCTCTCTGTATTTGCTGCTGCCTCTGTCCCTGTTGCTGCTGTTGATGTCTGCATCTCTGCTGATGTTTGCCTCTCTGTACCTACTGACCCCGCTGTTGTCCACATCTCTGTTGGTGTCTGCCTCTCTACTGATGTCTGCATCTCTGCTGGTGTTTGCCTCTCTGTATCTACTGACCCCGCTGTTCATATTTCTGTTGCTGCTGCTGGTGTTCCCATGTCTGGTGCTGTCGGTCTCTCTGTATCTGCTGCTGTCCATGTCTCTGTTGCTGCTGTCCACATCTCTGCTGGTGTCCACATCTTTGCTAATGTCTGCATCTCTGTATCTGCTGCTGCTGTGGATGTCTACATCTCTGTATCTACTGACCCTGCTGTCCATGTGTCTGTTGTTGCTGCTGATGTCTGCATCTCTGGTGGTGTCCACATTTCTAATGATGTCTGCCTCTCTGCTGGTGTCCACATCTCTGCTGGTGTTCACATCTGTGGTGATGTCCACATCTCTGATGATGCTTGCCTTTCTGTATCTGCCTTTGTCTCTGTCTCTGTCTTTGCTACTGTTCTGCAGGAATCGGATGCTGAGTAGCGAGGAGAGACGGGAGCGTAGGGTTGGCTGCTTCGCCACTCCCCCTGATACGTCTCCAGCCCTGCCAGGGGGTTGGCCTTCTGGAACAGAACACACTGGCACAATTATCATCCATCCCAAGCTGATATGGCACATTCTGTACCAGAATGTACCCTTGTCACCTAAAGCCTATAACCTGACCTTTACGTTCCTGACAGTTATGTCACTTAATATACTGTAGTCGCTTTGATGGTCCTAATGTGCCGACGTGCAATTGTGTTATCAGAGCAACATTTTTTATGTCTAGAGTTGCTCTTTGCTCTTCACTCATTACTTTGATGTTTCAGTTGTCTTTTTTATTATCTTTCACTAGAAAATGGAATTCGATCTGGTGCCTTCACAGTCCCGATCTGTTGCCTTCTAAAATTTTCTATAAAAACTATTTGTTTTAGATAAGCTGTTTACTGTTTGTCTAAGTATACTGTATCTGCCCCTGTCAAATAAACAATAGATAGGTAGATCAGTAGATAGGTATGTGTGTATGTAGGTAAGTAGGTAGATAGATAGATAGATAGATAGAGAGAGAGAGAGAGAGAGAGAGAGAGAGAGAGAGAGAGAGAGAGAGAGAGAGAGATATGTGAGGATAACTTGCCTGTATTTGATTGTGTGTGGACACTGAGTGAAGGCTTCAGAGGTGCTGTTTTGGCCAGCACAGGCTTGGCATCTCTGGGAGTGCTGGGAACGGTGAGTGGGGTGCTCCACATGGGTGCGGACTGCACAGGGAACGTGTTCTTCATATCAAGTCCAACATCTCTGCCTGGGAACAGCCGTCTATGGGACATTAACAGAACTTAGAACCACACCTAATTCTGTTTGGAGGGAAAGAATAGGTGTGTGTTTCTTTCTTTCACTCTAATTTACCCTCACATATCCTGCCTTTAACTGAAACATTAACTTAAACTGTAACATGCTGCTCTCCATTCTTGCAAAATTAAACTACATTTTTAATGTGTAAGTTTGCAGTTATTAAACTTAGTCTTTATTCTGATATTTCAGTCAGACTCTTTTGTAACTGCCATTGTCTGATCTTAGTGACACCTGCCTCCATAGGAAGTCTGTGGGCTTCTGCTTTTTGTCACTGTAGTTCAGAGGTCAGTAGGCTTTCTGTTAAGCCAGCTTGCTCTGGTGATAAGACACCAACATTAACAATCAGCCATAGGTGTGGTGGCATACAGCTGCTTACAGTTCAAGTTCAGTCTAGGCTCCATATCTTGTGTTTAAACAAGTAAATGTACACTGAGGTCAGACAGGTTCAGCAGGTCTGCAGATAATCCTGAAGGAAATTCAAACAAAGATGGCGGATTCCACCTCTAGCCTTCAAGTCTGTGTGCGGCAGTGAAAAAAGATTATATAATTACCACCAGGCCCTTCTCCAGCTGGCCAAGAGATACTGTGTTTAAAAAGCTATTCATGTCAGCGAGAGCATTCTGAAAGTGTCTCTGCTGTGACATGTCACAGTTTTGGTCTGGCCACATTTGACAGCACTTACAGTCTGGCTGGGTTATGATGGAAAAGCTACCACGGATACTGGGGATTTGTATAGATTTTAGGTTACATTAAAATAAATCCCACATCTTCCTTGTGATTGCTCACAATAGGTATCAAAAAGCAGCCAGGTGCTGCATGTAGAAAGGCACACAGACCATCTAATGACTTTTTCTGCTCCAGGGGACTTTCAAGAAGAAAAAAACAAAATTGCCTCTAAAATACTGTACATTGTCCATCCCACATTTACTGTAAGCGTGAGATGAAACGCTACAAGAGCAGGATTAACCTCTGAGTTGTACTGAAAGCGAAGGTAAAATACACCAGACCACTCCCAAAGTTTATGGTTACAGACAACCCTAACACCAGATAATGACAACTGTACAAGCAACAAGAGTTGGTTTGAATTCGCTTAAAGGCACACTGTAGTTATTCCACATACAAAAATGGCTTATATTGATTGATTTATGTTTAGATTTTGAAGCTGATATTTTAAAAGGGTTTTTAATAAACTATTGATTCTCCCTAATTCAGTATTTGAGTTAATGTTGAAATATGGATATTGCAAGAATATTTATCTTACTTTATTTTAACAAGTTATTTTATCTAAATGTAACAGCATGTAATATTTTGTATTTACACTGTACATAACTGTCACTAACCCTAATTGTAACCCTAACCCTATATTACAGTGTAAGTAGATAATGTTACACGTTGTTACAAACTTTGTTACACTGTACTTCATAATATAGATACAAAAGGTGGACAAAATCGGCTTGAGAAAGTAAAAGTGAATTGGCTGGAACAAATGTAATGATAATAATAATACATTGATTTTATATATCGCTTTTCATGACATTCAAAGACGCTTTACAAAGGACAGTACGTATGTGGAAGGACTTTTACTTTCTGAACTCAGGATGTCTGCCTCTGATAGGCACACTGTAACAGGGACTGTAAAAAATCATGTGTAACTGAATATGTTCACCAATCCAGAAATACTGGGGATGCAGGTGGTCAAACATCGCCCAGAGTGAAGCAACTGAGAGGCATATGTGTGGGAACAGCATGTCCACCGAAGGATACTCCGTCACACAAACAGTGATACGGTTACTGCTTCTCTGCGGCAGTGAAAGTGCCTCAGTGACAATGACATGGTCATGTCGTCAGCAACTCAAGAGAACAAACAGTGATTACATGTCTTCCCCCATGTCTTTTGTGTGTTGTGCGTAAATGTGTGTTTACTGTAGGGGAAACCTAAGCATTCAACAGTACAGGCTCTGGGCATTTTGGCCTTTTCTTACAGAAAGGCCTGCTTTCATGTTCTCCCTGAGAAGACTTCACTAGAGCCAACGGCAAGTGTGGGGTAGGAATACAGAGAAATACTGTAAGGATTCAATAGACCGAATAGACAATAGTGTGATGCAGATCACATTCCTCACTGTGTTGCGTAGATGCATTTAGACTGGGACCAGACCCCTGTGGCACTCCGTAGTACATAGTCCATGCATACTCCATACCCAGCTAACACCTGGTGTAGGTATGTGTTTTATACCAGCAGTTAGCGATGTCCTTTTAGACTCATATACTTTTTCACTGATTATTTTTAAAACCATTTGACAATCTTAAGATCACCACACCCTGAGCTGCTAAAAGGCTTGTTGCCTGGATGCAGGACCTGCCCCTGGTTAGCTGGCATGCAAACACACTTTGCACGCACACACACACACACACACCCAAAGTCCAGGATGCGAGGCTGCTATGCTAATGACATTCAAGTGCCATGGCAAGAGTTACCAAACGGTAAATCACTAAGCCTCAAAGTGTTCTGAGTCTTTAGGTCTCACAAAATAAACACAAACACAAACAACCCAAAACAAAATGTTGGTTCCCTGTTTTCATTGTCAGCAAATGGATGATTTACAAAAAAAAAAAATAGAATTCCCTTTGTTACTAAAATAAAATAAAACTATACAGTTAAGCAGCTAAAAACCTTTAGGCTATTATTCATATGGCAGAAATATAACATCTTTCATTGTGTGTGTGTGTGTTTTCACAGATGTGTGTGAGCATGTGCATTGGTATCTTAAAACCA
Source organism: Setipinna tenuifilis (assembly GCA_030347295.1). Taxonomy (NCBI): domain Eukaryota; kingdom Metazoa; phylum Chordata; class Actinopteri; order Clupeiformes; family Engraulidae; genus Setipinna; species Setipinna tenuifilis. The sequence continues at coordinate 5,306,286 of CM059268.1, read as the reverse complement.
CTGTCTATAATTCAAATTGTACATTTTTGCTAAAAATGTGTCTGAGCATGTGCATTTGTATCTTCAAACAACTGTGTATAATTTAGGTTGTACAGTCTTGTTTAAAATGTGCAAATTAATAGACAAACAAATAAGCAAGCACTTATGTCCATCCACCACCTGAGACCAGGCTGATCTATCGTGTTGTGGTGAAGACTTACCCCACTCTCTCTGCCTCAATCATCTTCAGGCGCTTGTCTCTCTCCAGCACCTTCAGCACAGCCTGCCTCTCGTCACCGTTCAAAAAACTCAGGTCTAACGTCTCCACTTTCACCGCCATCGTCACTGCCCGTGACCGCCCTTTCACAATTTATACAGTACCTACTCTCTACTCTTTTGACCGTTTTTCATTCGACGTTTTATTGTCCCTTATCTCGACTCCCCAAGGATTTCTGGTGAAGTCCATGGCAGCCCTGCTGGTGTCATAATACAGTGAGTGTGTTTACTGTGAGTCGGGCCAGGGGGGTGTGTGGTGCTGTCACCGAGCTGCTTTAGGCCGGCCCTCGGCGTGTGTTTGGGTGTTTGTGTGGAGGCAGGCTCTTAGCCTTATCTGTGCAGGGTGAAGGGAGAGCCATGGGAGGGGAGGGGCCAGACTGCTCCTCTCTCTCTCTCAGACAATCACTCCTGACCTCTGCCGTTACACATTAGCATAGTCACTCAGGTCATTAAGGTGAATGGAATGTGTGTGAGGTGTGTTTGCGTGAGTGTGTGTGTGTGTGTCTGCGTGTGTGTGTGCGCACATGTGTGTGTGTGTGTGTGTGCATATGTGTGTGAGTGTGTGTGTGTGTGTGTGTTTGTGTGTGTGTGCAGCAGGTTAGGTCGGTAGGTTATTCTTAGGGCTGAAGTGACTCATATCTCTGTAGCTACACAAACATTAACTTTCTGCAAAGTCTAGAGGATAAACTGGAAGTTAAGAATGCTGAGAGAGCGATTATATAGCCTGGTTCAGTAGGTTTTTACCCTGTCATGCAAATCATATCCAGTCAGGCATGTTATTTAGGTGGAACCTGCAGGTTTGTGGGCATGCTACAGGCATATCCATGGGCGATCTGTTGATGGTATCACCTTTTCACTTCACAGGAGTATTTTCATTACGGTAGTTGTCACACCTGTGCCTAAGTGTTTACAAATTGTTGAAATTCCTCTCTATCATGGATCAGTCACGACTTAAATCATTAATGGTTGTTTATAAATTAATTTAAATGCTACAGAATGAAATTAAATTAAATGTATTTTACACACCACACAGGACACAAATGTATGATTGCAATGGAATGATCTTTAATTTGAAATGAAAAACAAATGCAAAACAATAATAATGAATTAATAACGGATGGGCAATGTGTAAGTCACTACAGCTGGGCTGGGAACAGGTTGGGCCCAGCTCCTGCTGGGCGCTGTGAATCACGGTGGTGTTTGGACAGGGCCAGATGGCTGGGGGGGCATGCTGGTGGGTGGCAGAGACAAGGGGCAGCAGTGGGGGGACGTGCGTCAGGGCACAGCGGAGGGGTGGGGGGGTGGGGGGGGTGCGGTGGGGGTGTCGGGTGGGGTGGGGTGGGGGGACAGCTTAAGCTTTGGCAGAGAGCCTGTGTGATAATGACAGAACAGGGGGCGGTGAGTGGCCGCACTACAGGTTGACATTACAGCCAACCAACCAACCGACCGAGGCCACACACAGCACACACCGTCACTGTCACCATGGCGATGGCCACGGCGATCCAAAACCGTACGTGTTGCTGACTGCACTTGGCTCCAGAGAGCTTAGGGTGGCCAAGGAGACCAAAGAGGCCAAGGAGACTTGACCTGCCGGCATGACCAGACCAGAAGGAGGCCGTCCCATTGGCTGGTGGGACGCCTCCATCCTGGAGGGCTAGAGGGGCAGCAGAAGGTCTCTCCCTGGCTCAAGGCCGCATGGGCCCTGTGCTGGTCTCTTGTAGGCCTCAGTGGTGAGCACCTGCTGATTTAGGTTTAGAGCTGTAGTATACTGGGCTCAGGGAGGGAGGCCAGGCTGAGAGGCTGAGGCTGGGGTGAGAGGTAACTGTTCTGGCTGCAGGTTTTGAGAACAAACAGGCTGGAGATACTGGGAGGACTGGACTGAAGTCATCAGGCTACAGGCATTTTTTCTTTTTTTCTTTTTTCAGGGTTAGGGTTAGAGCTGTAGTATAAGGGTCCCAGTGAAGGAGGCCAGACCAGGGTCAAGGCCGTCTGGGCCCCGTGCTGGTTCTTCTTGGGCCTCAGTGGTGAACACCTGCTGCTGCTGGGGGCATCAGGCACTGACTGAGTGAGAGCAATATGAGGTCTAACAGTGCTGACTTCAGGACACTGGGAGAGAGAATCACTGGATCACCAGACCAGGGTCAAGGCTGGGGCATCAGGCACTCACACACTCACACTCACAAGAGAAGCTGAGGGCCAACAGTCCTGACTTCAGGACACAGAGAGAGGCACTGGGATGGCATCACCAGACACTGACAGGGTGAGAGCAATAAGAGGGCTGGCTGGAGGGTGACCAGCCCGACTGTAGGTCTTCGGAGGCAGACAGGAGAGAGGGACTCTCTGGAGCAAGATCATTATTGTACACAGATGGAATGGGGTGCAAGGCATTGCGGAGAGGTAACAGTGCTGGCTGTAGGTTTTTGAACACAAACAGGTCTGTATTGAGGTCATTAGACTTCAGCAGAGACTGAGAAAGCGTACACAGAATGAATTCTGAACTGTAGAAGCCTGACTGTAGGCCTTTGGAGGTAGACATGAGATAGGGACTCTGGAGCAGGATCATCATTGTACACAGGCGGAGTGGAGTAAGAGGCATGGCTGAGAGGTAACTGTGCTGGCTGCAGGTTTTTGAACACAAACTGGCAGGAGATACCAGGAGGGCTAGACTGAGGTCATCAGGCTTCAGGCTTTTTTTTCAGGGTTAGGGTTAGAGCTGTAGTATGTGGGGCCCCAGGGAGGGAGGCCAGACCAGAGTCAAGGCCGTCTGGGCCCCGTGCTGGTTCCTCTTGGGCCTCAGTGGTGAGCACCTGCTGCTGCTGGGGGCATCAGGCACTGACTGAGGGAGAGCAATATGAGGTCTAACAGTGCTGACTTCAGGACACTGGGAGAGAGGGCACTGGGATGGGATCACCAGGCACTCACAGGGTTGGCTGAAGGGTGACCAGCCTGACTGTAGGTCTTCGGAGGCAGACAGGAGAGAGGGACTCTGGAGCAAGATCATTATTGTACACAGATGGAATGGGGTGCAAGGCATTGCTGAGAGGTAACTGTGCTGGCTGCAGGTTTTTGGAAACAAAAAGGTCTGTATTGAGGTCATTAGACTTCAGCAGAGACTGAGAAAGCGTACACAGAATGAATTCTGAACTGTAGAAGCCTGACTGTAGGCCTTTGGAGGTAGACATGAGAGATGGACTATGCTTCAAATGTTGTTGTTTTTGAGGAAAGCGTACACGAAATGAACTGTAAATGCATTAAGTTGGCTTTTGATGATGTTGACCTTGAAGATATGATTTAAAAATACTTCATGGCACAGCTTGAGAAAAAAAACAGATGGCGTTGTGAGAAGGCACATTTGGGACTGGAAGGGTCTTTTTTTTGTTTGTTTGTTTGTTTTTTGTTTTTTCAGGGTTAGGTTTAGGGTTAAGTGTTAGGGTTAGGGTTAAGGGGTTTTAAATTGTGGTCATTCTGGCAGATGAATTTAACTCTGGCAACACTTGTTTACCACTACCATCTTTCGTTTGCATTTGCCTTTGCCTTTCTCTTTTGCCTTTTCTTCCTTCATTAGCTTCATCTCCTCCGCATTATTCTCTGTATTTGCAGCCGCCATTTGATTCTGCATGTCCGTCACCAGCTCTTGCCTCAGCACGTCCAACTCATCTTCAGTCAGTGCCTTCTCAGGTTTCTGTGCTTTGTTAGTTTGCTCCTTCTTCTCAGTTTCCTTCTTTCTCGTGGTTCCCGTCTGTCTCTCGTCCTCCTCTGCCTCCTCTGCCTTGATGACTTGGATGGTTTTTGGGTGCAATGTCTCAACTGTTGCCAGATATAGAGTGTTGAAACGTCTGGCCTTCTTCTGATGAGCGACTGGCCGAGAGCGACGTTCCTCCATGTTGCTGGAGGAGGAGTCATCCGCGTCTCCGTGTCCTTTCTTAGAGATGAGCTGCGCACCATCTCGCTGCTTCTTGGATGAAGCACGGCGTCGAGAGTCAGTGTGGTCAGGGTTTGACAGGGTGTGATCGCCACAGTCAGGTTCATCCGAGGTGCTAGATGTGGATGTATAAGAGTCCGTGGAATGAACCAGTGGCTTCCTCCGACGCACCCGCCGTCTCCCCTCGACAGTGAGCTCTTCGCCATAAGCAGCCTCCTTCTTTCTCAATGTGGCTGCCTTCTTCTTCATCCTCATTTCTTGGGCATACAGCTCCTCCCTTTGTGTGTCAACTTCCTTGTGCTCATTATCCAGCTGCAATCTGTTGTTGTCCAGCAAGTTCCGGTGTTTAATCTGTAGGCTTTCTCTCACTTCATTCTCTCTCTCGAGGGCGATAACATCCTCCCTCTTCTTCTTCGCCCTTTTTAGCCTCTTCTCCTGCTCCTGCACCTCCAGCTCCCCCACGCTGAGCTTCTGTGCCATGCGCTGCCTCTCCACCTCGATCTTCTTCCACTCCTCCTCCACGCCACGCTCCTTCCGTGCATCCATCTTGCTCTTCTCCTCCTCAATCGTTCTCTTTTCCTCCTCAATCTTTGTCTTCTCCTCCTCAATCTTTCTCCATGCATCCTGCACCTCTTTCTTCCTGTTCTCTCTCGTCTGAGCCAGTTTCTCTTTCATCTTGCGTTCTTTCTCTTGAAGCTGCTCTCTCACCAGCTCTATCTTTCTCTTCTCAGCATGGACGTTCTCCCACTTGGCCTCCAGCTCTCGCCTTCTCTTGGCGTCCTTCCGCTGGTCTAGCTCTCGCTGCTCCTCCATGGCCCTTTTCTCAGCCTCGAGCTGCTTCCATGCTGCTTCCAGCTCTTTCTGTTTCATATCTGCACTCTCACGCTTCTTGATCAGTATCTCCTTCAGCTTTCTGTCCTTCTCCTCAAGTTTGTCCTTCGTAATCTGCAGTTCCTTTTGCCGTGCCTTCATTTTCTTCCACTCTGCCTCAACCCTTCTCCACTCGTCCTCCAACTCCTTCTTTTTTGTTTCATGCTCCTCCTTCATTGTCTGGATCTGATTGGACAAAAACTCTTACATTCACATACATGTGCTGGAAATAGTGTAGCTCTGACCTCCCAATCAGAGGACAGGAAAATGATGATGTAATAGACTCTGTTAGGTAAACTCGAAATCTGATTGGTTAAGGGGAAATGCTGACATAATTGGCCCTGTTAGGTGAACTTGAAATCTGATTGGACACACACACACACATATGCCCACACACACAAACACATGTTTCGGCTCTTACCTCATCGATCCTACTCTCCATCCAAATTCTCTCCTGAAGAAACTTGACCTCCATCGCCTCCCTCCATCCTCCTTCCCAATCCCTCAAACTGAATCGATACTGAGAGGATGAACAATTAGGTTAATACATTTTGAAAAAATAAACTGTATTATTTTACAAGTACATATTTCATGGGTCATATAGGACGAACTGATATTTACTGTACCATATGGCAAATGACCTTAGATATAACCCAATAAACATTAAATTAAAAAAAGAAAAACGTCTTGTGTGATAAACCAAGACAGCCTGAAATGAAATAAATAGAGATACACCAGCTTACCATTCAGTTTGTCACAGAATGGGTAGGCATACGAGATATTTGCTTGTCCTAAAGTAAGTTTCTTAGTAAAGAAGTTTCTTAGGCAATTGCGAATAGGTTAAAAGTTGGTAATATCAGAAAGATTTAATGCTGTAATATATAATTAAAATAATGTACAAACGATCAAGAGACCTGTGTCTATCAACTGTTTTACCGTTGTAGTTAAAACATCAGCTATTATGAAGTATAATGAAATCATTACATAGGTCACACAGTAGCCTACTGTAATAAAGTTATTCTTACATAATAAATAGCTGTTAATAAAAGAAGTAGTATAAACACACAAAAAAAGTTTTTTCAAAAGGTCTGTATTTTCAGAGCAACGAGTAGTTGTATCCAAACTATTCACCAAAAAACAAAACAAGTCTAAACTGACCCCTGGCACGGATAGTCGACACAAGCGCTCATGTTTTAATTGGTATCGCTGGTTGCTAATATTTGCCGTCATACAGTTCACAAGCGCATAACAGTACAGGTTAAAACATTTTGTGGATGTGGACCTGGCTGTAAAAATCTGGCCTACCATTTTATCTTATACTTACTGAAAGAATAGCTTGGTTTGAATAGGCCCACAGCCTCACACAAGTATTTTTTGAACCAACATGTGTTGCTTGGCAAGTGTATTCTGAGTGATGTAAATGCAGAGATAATTCAGTCATTCAACATAGAAGAAACTGTCCGTTTTACAGGTGTTTCCAGTGAATGGCTAAGTGACAATAACTTCAGATGACTGTCAGGTGCAATAGGACTATCCCACTTCCGAAGAAGCATGGTTGTAAAAACATTGATAGGGCACTTAAGTTGAAAAAACCTGACAACACACTTCCCACGAAATTCCTCATCCCAAAACATCTCGTGTGCAAGCTCTTTGACTTTTGATATGGTATCTACAAATGAGTTTATGACAGTTGGACTGAGGAATATTTCTCTGTTATAAAGAGAGAATGTCAACAAAGTTTCAAGCTTGTTGACATGGATAACTTCTTCTGTTCATTTGACTCAGCACAGCTCCTGATGTGGCAAATGAAACACAGAGGGCATTTAAAAGATACAATCAATGATTTATTACAGAAAAAAGAGTGATAATCAAATTCATATTTGTTACATTTTCAGTTTTTCATTTTTTACATTTCATTTTACATGTAAACAGGGATGAAGACACCATCCAGCACAGATGTATTCATAGCACACACTGAAGTACAATCGATGGTGTGCTGTCTTTGTCTTGTAGCATCGTTCATTCACACTCACAGATTGTGGGGTTTTTGTACACATTAGCATTGTTACTGAGGGGGCAACACCTGCTGAGTCCTGGTGGGACTGTTGGTAGTTACTGTATGTCTAATTACTGACTGTCTGGTAGCATGTTATTTTAGTAGCCCATCATACAGCAACCAACAAACCATACTGGTCTTTCAAGAGCATTTTAGCAAACTTCTGACACAGCTGTCAACTAAACCGTGTTGTCACGTTCTTCTCAACAATTTGTAAAAAAAAGAAAATAGCAGCACACAAGGAATGCTGAGTAGTAGCTAGCAGTGATAATCAACTGGAAATTATATTTAAATTAAATAAATTAATAAATAAATAAGTAAATAAACTCATCAATACATAAATAAATACAGTGTATGCTGACCTTTATATACTAATTTATTTTGCACAAGGCATTTGGTGGGCAGATCATATTGACATTACATCATCCTTGTGCTTTAAAAAATAAAATAATAAAAAATAAAATTCTCAGGTATCTGTCAACAGTCAGCAAACCCATAAAATGTTGAGCTTTACTGCAGCCTTATCGTTTTATTTGATTTCCCTGCCTGCTGTCCACATCTTTATCTAGGCGATCTGTTGGTTGTTTATGATGGTACATTAAAACACATGTAAGCGCATGTCCTGATAGCAAAGAGTCTCAGTAACATCACAGACACAACAACAGCTTTTTGACAACAACATGTACACCTTCGGGTGTGTGTGTGTGTGGGGGGGGGGGGGGGGGGATCAGGGGATATCGCTTTATTACAACATGAGAAACCATAACCTTCAAGATAACCGTGAAAGTCTCCATATTGCCATGGTCATACAATGACACACCATTTGTAAGATTGTTTTTGTAACACTATTACTAACTTTTCATTTATTTCACTACTGTGCACGGTCTCCCTGTTGTTCTGAGCAGATCGGTGAAAACCTGCTAATTTTAATAACCTGGTGGGCACCCTGTGTCTTGTCTTTAATTGGAATGGCATTTTTCCGTTTTTTTTTTTTTAGCCGACTGTGCTTTTATACCCAGAATATTGATCTCCACACACAGCATACTGTACCAGCTAAGGGAAGACGCAAGTCGAGAAGAGACTCATAAATTGCTGTATGTACCTTGAGGAGATGTGAATTCATTGTGGCTTGAGTAAACCTGTGCAGCTTACTGTAGTTATCTCAGTCATGTTTAAATCACAGTATAGAGGGGCTGGGGCAGAGACCAACTGTGGTTTCGGGGTCAGCCAATGGGAAATGTGGGGCTATAAAAGTCCTGATCTCTCCTCAACCAATGACGCACGTGGGGGATCTGTTAAACTGACTGCATCAACATCAAACATCACACTTAGAGCTTTTTTAACTAATGTGGCCCCTGCTTATGCCCATGCACGCACACACACACACACACACCGACACCCACACCCACGCACATGCACGCACACACACGTGCACACCAGTTAGTCTGGTCACGCAAAAGGCCATGTAGTGATTGGACAGACTGGTACGTTACTATGATCAGCTGAGTAACAGTAGTAGTGAGCAGTTCTGGTGTTGGTAAAAGACAAAGATCAATATTGCACAACTAACTGTCACAGCAAGCTGAATGTTGTCATAAAGACGTAAGCCATGCATTCTCTACACTACAGCGCCACAGGTGTACGCCATGCAGCGCTTGGGGACACCCACGTAGACAGTGGGTGGTGTCAGTGTGACAGGAACATGCATAGATCTTAAAGACAGTCCATGGTTAGGGAGCTGGGGAGTGGGGGAGGGTATGGGGTGCTGGGGGGCAGTCTGCAAAGTGTTGGGAGTCTTCCACTTCCCTTGTTGCATATCATTAGCCATCCCATTTAAAGTGACAGAGAGAGAGAGAGAAAGAGAGAGAGAGAGGGAGGAAGCAGATGTGAGAGAACAAAAACACACACCTTCCGTCTTAGTGTTGCGTAAGAGCAGAAACACATGCTTTAAAGTGCTTCAGCTGAGGAGGGGATAACGCAGTGTTTCCATGCAAAAATATAGAAAAGAGCAGAATAGACCTGGTCACACACCTAAGAAAAATGTTACAAAGTTTCAGCTGTGAACATTGACGGAACACCTGAGGAGAGTGGGACCTTTACACTGGCCAAGTGAAGAAGGACATAGAACAGTGTGGCATGCAGTCCAATTTCACTTCATCTCGGCACACACACACACACGTGCCCGTGCACACACACACACACACACACGCACACGCACTCGTACACGCACATGCACACACAGGCACACACACACACACACACACACACAAACACACACACTCACACAAACACACAGGCATACCACACAACATCGACAGAACAGAACACACAAATAATGTCTAATAAATATGAACAAGCTTAAAATTATAAAATTGAAAATTATTGTAATAATAAATAACAGTAAAACAATTACTTTTCAAAAATGTTTACAGCAAAAGCTATGTCTCTTTGACGCTGTCAGTGCTTCACCTATAGAGTACGACCATGAGATTCATTGTCCAGGTGATGGTCCATGTGATATTGGTTAGAGAAGAGCAGCCGACCCCACAACAGAACACAACACTGGCCACACACACGCGTCCACAATGGAAGATTCTGATTCTGTGTAAACACGGTCAGTCCATAGCCACCTTCACACCATCGGGCCGAGCCGGCCCGGGCTGGGCTGGGCTGGACCAGGCCAAGGCCATTTCAGAGCTAGCCGCTGTCCTGCATGTGTCTTGCCCAGGGGAGTCATTCCCACTCCTGGCAGACGTCCTCTGTCAAGTTTCCCTCAAGTGTGTGTTTCCATGGTTGTGTGTGTGTGTGTGTGTGAGTGTGCGTGTGAGCGTGTGTGTGTGGGGAGGGAAGGTTAGGCGGAACGAATAAAGCGCAAGCCTGTGTACACCAAAGCGATCCACACAAAGATTACTAGACTCACACTGAAGGGCTGGCCTGAGACAAGCCTTCCCAGATGCCTGCTCCATTCCCCTAACTCTTAGGCACAAAATGGGTGCAGTGGTGATGTGTGTGTGTATGTGTGTGCGCATGTGTGTGTGTGTGTGTGTGTGTGTGTGTGTGTGTGTGTGTGTGTGTGTGTGTGTGTGTGTGTGCATGTACATGTGTGTATGCGCACAAGCTTGTGTGTGTTCTTTGAAGCATCTGTAGTCTGCTGAACAGTAGGCACACAGAACATTGAAAACCTCAAAAACTGAGTGACACACACACATTCACAACTCTGCAAGCACAGTAATAAAGTGGAGCAGTTTGTAACACCCACACAAAGCTTACACAACAACCCCACAGGGCGGAAGGACAGTCAGGTAGGAAAAGAAAACAAAAGAAACAAACAGACAGGTAACATTACCATACCAAAAAACATGCATTTGTCCGAGAAATGTCTAGAAAAGATCTGTATGTTTCTGTGCTGCACTGATAAGGACAGTTACGAATACAAATGTCTCAGCTTCAGTGGTCGAGGGCTTTTGCATGCTTCGAGGGCGAGAATTATGTGCTGTGATACACAGATTCAGTCTGTTTGCATAAATAATGTTTTTTTCAATCCCTTTCATTTTTTGGTGATCTTACTAAGGAACCATTAATCTGGCGAGCAGAGGAGGTCTGCCAGTGTCTCACTCTCACACACGCACGGGAACGCGCTGCCAAGCTGCACTGAGTCAGAATGGACAGAGGGGGGCGCTAGCTGCCAAACACAGGGGGTAGGGAGTAGGGGGTAGGGGGTAGGGGGTAAGGGGTAAAGGGTAGGGGGTAGGGGGTAGGGAGTAGGGGGTAGGGGGCAGGGGGTAGGGGGTAGGGAGTAGGGGGTAGGGGGTAGGGGGTAGGGGGTAGGGAGTAGGGGGTAGGGGGTAGGGGGTAGGGGATAGGGGGTAGGGGGTAGGGGGGTAGGGGGTAGGGAATAGGGAGTAGGGGGTAGGGGGTAGGGGGTAGGGAGTAGGTAGTAGGGGTTAAGGGGTAGGGGGTAGGGGGTAAGGGGGTAGGGGGTAGGGAGTAGGGGGTAGGGGGTAGGGGGTAGGGGATAGGGAGTAGGGGGTAGGGGGTAGGGGGTAGGGAATAGGGAGTAGGGGGTAGGGGGTAGGGGGTAGGGAGTAGGTAGTAGGGGTTAAGGGGTAGGGGGTAGGGGGTAAGGGGGTAGGGGGTAGGGGGTAGGGAGTAGGGAGTAGGGGGTAGTAGGGAGTAGGGGGTAAGGGCAGGTGGGAGGCAGCAAGGTTTGCACACAGGTGAGGTGACAAGCAAGTGCTGGAGTGTGGGGAGGAAGGGAGGGTGGCGGTGGGGGGCGATCCCTTAGTCCCCAACCTGCATAGTAAACATGACGCTTTCTCATTTCAATTTGTGTGTGTGTGTGTGTGTGTGTGTGTGTGTGTGTGTGTGTGTGTGTTCATCTGTACACATGCAAGTGTGTCTGTTTGTGTGTATGCATTGTCGTCATAGTATGTATGTGTGTGCGTAAGTGTGTGTCTGTAGCCAAGTGTAGCCTATAGCACATGATTCTAGTGGTTGAGTGGGAGGTTAAGTATTGACGTAAGCTGGGGTCTTCTTTGGTGTGGTGGACAGAGATGGCCTGTCGTAAGGGTGGGTTGAGAGGGGTTGAGAGGGGTTGGGGATGCAGTGGAGGCAGTTGGATATTAGGTCCTGAGGCAGACCAATATGGTAAGCCACCTACCACAGAGGCAGCCAATACAGGGACACTTCATGGGTGTATGGGTGCAGGTGTGTATGACTGTGTATGTTCAGGTCAAATATGTGTGTGTGTGTGTGTGTGTGTGTATGTGTGTGTGTGAGTGTGTGTCTGTGCGCATGTGTGTGTGTGCGTGAGAGAGAGTGTGTGTGCGCATATGTGTATTTAAACATGGACAGGGTTTCTTTAGCAACTGCTAGGAGTTTTGTAGCGGGTTGGAAAGGCAAAGGAGTAATGAGAATTTGATGCATAAAAACATTTTCAGTGCTACTGTGATCAAGCTCAGTAAGGTTTCTCATGCATCTCTGTTGCATCTGGTACTGTTAATCTCTATTGTGCTGTTGTAAGTGGTTCAGATTCCTGGGTGACTCCTTGCCTCCTTGTATTAGGAATAATACGAAAACCCTGTGCAGCAAGTGTGTACTGTATGTGTGTGTTTATAAGGGTATGTAGGTGTGTGTGTGTGTGTATGTGTGTGAATGTGTGTGTGTAGATGTGCTTCATATACGTTGCGTGTGTGTATTTGTCTTGTCCCTGTATGTGTCTATATGTGTGTAGCCGTTGTGTCCCTGTCAGGTGTGGTTATGGCCATGTGTGTCTGTGTTTGTGTGTGTGTGTCTGTCTGTGTCAGAGAGAGAACATATCCATATGTGTGTGTGTGTCAGAGAGGCAGAGAATGTAAGTGTGTATATGTGTGTATGTGTGTGTGTGTGTGTGTGTTTGTGTGTGTGTGTGTGTGTGTGTGTGTGTGTGTGTGTGTGTCAGTAGGAGAACATATGCCTGTTGTATGTCAGTATGTCTGTCTGTGAGAGAGAAACAGGGAATGTGAGTGTGTATATATACGTGTGTGTGCGTGTACATGTGTACATGTGTACATGTGTACGTGTGTGTGTGTGTGTGTGTGTCGCTAAGGCCACTCGTGGTGACATCTGCGTCCATTCTTCTTGCGCTCCTTCTGCAGGTGCTCCAGCTCGGCCTCGTACATCATCTCCTGCATCAGGTACTTCTCCCGCCGCATGCGGTCGCACAGGTCCTTGGGCATGTCGGGGATCAGGTACGCGATGAACGACTTGATGCCAAACACCAGGTGCTGCCACAGGACACATGAGAGATTGCACTGCTTTTACTGGGGTGGAAATGGTCGCAATTAGTGTGGCCATTTTGTGGCTTTTGTGTGTGTGTGTGTGTGTGTGTGTGTGTGTGTGTGTGTGTGTGTGTGTTGGGTGTGTGCGTGCATGGGGTATGTATTTGTATGTGGGTTTGTATTTGTATGTGTTCCCTATTTGTATGTGAAAGATATATACAGAGAGAGACTGCAGGTGTGTGCGTGGGTTTATGCATGTTTTGTTCATGTGGTGGAGTGTGTGTGTGTGTGTGTGTGTGTGTGTGTGTGTGTCTGTGTGTCTGTGGGTGTATGTGCCTGTGTCTGTGTGTGCACATTTGTATGTTTCTGAAAGTCTCTGTGAAGCTCATGTACCTCGAAGACGATGATAAAAGCCAGGCGGGCAGCCAGGACGTGCCAGAACTGCAGAGTGAACTCGTACGGTTCTGCACTCCAGGGTGGGGCCCGGTAATCCCGGTACCTGGTAGGGGAACAGATGGAACAGAACCACAGCGCCGAAGGGGGGTTGGCGGGTGGGAGGTAGGGGATAGGGGGTAGAGGGGGCGGTTGGGCAGTCGGTGAGTAGCTTTGGACATCTGGGACAGAACCCTAATTAACACTGTTATGGAAATGATTTAGAATATAGAATATACAACAGGACATTATGGCTATGCATTATTACAGATTTGTTTCTTTGCTTTTGTTTGTCTATTGTAAAGGTATTTTAGAAAACTGGTTTTGAACGGCCGTCTCGATCTGTGTCCAGACACAAAGAAAGTGACCCAAATGCCCTAGGGAGAGATGGTTGAGTTCTGATGCTGCAGCTCCCCCTAGTGGCTGTATGAGAACAAATGCAATTCTGATTGATTAAGCCTCTTCTGAAGTTACAGACGGGGTTCACTGACCTGCAGAGTCTGGTCTCTATCAGACTGTTATTCTTGAGCTCTCCCATATCAAACACAGACAGGCTGCTGTTCACATAGCCTTCCAAGCACTTACTGCAAGGGACAGAGGGAGAGAGAGAGAGAAAAGGAGAGAGAGAGAGAGAGGGGAAAGAGAGAGAGAAAGAGAAAGAGAGAGAGAGAGAAACAGAGAGAGTGGGAGTGGGAGAGACAGACAGAGAGAGGGGTTGTCATCTTACATTACAACACAAGACACAAGTTTAGAATTATCCTTTGGTATACAACAGAACATGTTACACTATTACCGAGCGAAACCAAGCTTTAATCTGGTTCTGAATTTACTGCCATACAGACTATTACTACACAGCAGGAAGTGCATGCCATCACACTTTAAAATGACATCTATCTCTGTTAAAGAGACAGCTAATGTCTCCTCACACTTTGAGTGGCACTAAGTTCATTGTCCACTGTAAGTTATGCAGTTTGTTTAATTTATGTGTGTGTGTGTGTCTGAAGTGTCCCTGCTCCAGGAAACTTACTCAAGACACATCTATCTCCGTACTGTGCTTTACCTGTTACTGCACCTTAGCTGGTTACTGCACCTTACTTTTATTTATTTTATTTTATTTTAACTTTTTCTGTATTGCACTACAGCCAATACTGTCTTAATACTTTTTATACTTTTCATACTTTTTATACATTTTGAATGCATTACATAATGTATATTGCGTAGTATGTCTAAGTTGTGCTCTTTTTCTTCATTGTGTTGTTATTATATCCCCGAAACGCGGAGCGTCGGGGATGTAATGGTTTTGCGTGCGCCGCCACCGCGTCCGCCGCGTCCGCCGCGTCCGCCGCGTCCGCCGCGTCCGCCGCCGCGTAAGGTCTTTCGTGTTAACGCGATAACTTTTGAACGGATGTTTGGATTTGTCCCAGATTTTTTGGGTGAATGCTCTAGGGCAGGTTCATGAACTGATTCGAGTTTGGAGGTCAACACTTTCAAGATGGCTGAATTCAAGATGGGCGAATTTTTGTTTGGCCCATAACTTCTGACTGGGTGGATGGATTTCTCCCAGATTTGGTGTGTTAATGCTCTAGGGTAGGTTCATGAACTTATTCGAGTTTGGAGGCCAACACTTTCAAGATGGCTGAATTCAAGATGGCTGAATTTTGGTTTGGCCCATAACTTCTGACCAGTTGGATGGATTTGTCCCAGATTTGGTGTTTCAATGTTCTAGGGTAGATTCATGAAATACAGTATGAATGTTGGGGGCTTTGAAGCATCGCGTTTCGGGGATATACCTTTAGCAGTCGAAGACGACTGCATAGGCCTAGTTGTCTCTGTTTGTCCCCATATGTCATGCTGCTACTACACATCAATTTCCCAGCTTTGGATTAATAAAGTCAATCAGTCAATCATTTTATCTATCTATCTATCTATCTATCTATCTATCTATCTATCTATCTATCTATCTATCTATCTATCTATCTATAAGGAGGAAGAAGGAAATTACTTCTCATGGTGGTAGCCCTTGTCGACACAGGGCCCGTACTTGAAGGCGTAGACGAAGCGAGGGATGTAGTCGGAGGTGATGGCGATGACGAAGGCATTAGTGAT
>CM059268.1:5268386-5285886 GCA_030347295.1 Setipinna tenuifilis | reverse complement strand
TCGACCTGTTTTCCTCACAAGATCCTCCATGAATTCATATGAGTAGCATCTCAACTTTTTCATAAAAGGACTAGCAGACAGCAGCGGGCATGTGGGGGAAATGATGAAAATGATGATCAGCCTTCTGCAGAATACCAAAGGATTCGGAAGCATTACACAACATACTAAAAAACATGATTATGATTTGACTGATTTCCTTAATGAAATGGTGCAATTATGTAAATTGTAAACATTAAAAAGCCTGTTTAGTCCCCACTGACAGCAAAACATCATAAAAAATAAATAAATAAATAAATGAAAATCCACAAATGGTCTATCAAGAATCTTCTGCTAAGCAAAGCCCCCTCAATCAGCCAAAAAAATCATGAAAATAACAGTTGGTGTATACTTCCTGAACATATGTCTCAGTTCCACAGCTCAGCCTCTCTAACACTCATCAGGTTTTGGCATTAAAAATCTCCCAACCGTATTTATGTAAAAGACTCAACATGCATCCGATAGAGGACACATTTGCTAAATGCATTAAATCTCCTGCCTGGTTTTTATTATGGTCTGCACTCCTCCATTGTTGCCACTGAATAGGAAATATCCATCCTGACTCTGTTATCTGTCCCAGTTTATTTGGGTTGTTATGTGTGTGTAATTAGAGCCATTTATGTGCATTATGTGATTACAATATATTTTACGGTATTTTCCATTGGCATTGTCATTGTCATCAGTCTCTGTGTTGCTCTTTCTCTCTCTCTCTGTCTCTCTGTCTCTCTGTCTCTCTCTCTCTCTCTCTCTCTCTCTCTCTCTGTCTTTCTCTGTGTGTGTGTGTCTCTCTCTCTCTGTCTCTCTCTCTCTCTGTCTCTCTCTCTCTCTCACACACACACAGACACACACACAGACACACACACAAGAGTGATGCCACAATCTACCAGTAAACAATGTCTCTTGCTAGTCTGGGACTTTGTGAGGGGTTTAACTCTTCTGTATGGATCCTCCCATGGCACTTTTATGGCTCGTCCTCAGGCCTCCAGCCATGCAAAGGGGCTATAATCTACCACCATCACACACACACACACACACACTCACACACTCACACACACACACACACAGATGCACACACAGATGCACACACACACACATACACACACACACACTCACACACACACGCAAACACACACACACACACACACACTCACACTCACACACAGTCTCTCTCTCTCTCTCTCTCTCTCTCTCTCTCTCT
The DNA here is from genome assembly GCA_030347295.1 of Setipinna tenuifilis. Taxonomy (NCBI): domain Eukaryota; kingdom Metazoa; phylum Chordata; class Actinopteri; order Clupeiformes; family Engraulidae; genus Setipinna; species Setipinna tenuifilis. The sequence goes on along the minus strand of CM059268.1, from coordinate 5,284,652 downwards.
CTCTCTCTCTCTCTCTCACACACACACACACACACACACACACACCCACACAGGCTCTAGAGGGCACTCACTCACCTGCCGAGGAAGAAGGCGATGTAGAAGGTGGAGCGCACACACACACACTCACACACTCACACACACACACACACACACACACACACACACACACACACACACACACACACACACACACACACACACCTGCCGAGGAAGAAGGCGATGTAGAAGGTGGAGCTGTTGAGGTTCACGAACTGGAAGAGAAACATCTTGAGGGCGAAGCTGTTCTCCCACTCCGACTCCGTCCTCGGATGCTCTGCAGAGTCAACAGCACAGATATGAGCTACAACAACTACTGTATCACAAAAACATGCCTTTATTGTTCTCATTTTACATTACATTATTGTATATATTTCGTACAGATCTAAAAGTGACTTCATCTTGTAGAGGCCCTGCTATGAGCCACAACAACTACTGTATCACAAAAACATGTCTTTACTGTTCTTTATCACAAAGGATTTTATCTGCTAGAGGCAAAAGACAGAAAATCAATTACATCTACTTTAGTTCTAGTTACACTTACCCAAGTTTGTGAGTAAATACGCCACTTTCTCATACACCTAAAAAAATTAAAGATGTTTGTTTAGCATACTGGATGGCCAAGGCAGGCACATGACCAATGAAATTGATATCCTGAGACAAAATGTGTTTTTGTTGTTTAAATGTTAAGATATTAAAGCAACACCAAGTAGTTTTTTCAACCTTAAAATAAGGTTTCCAAAATGGTTCTGAGTTTTCATAAACTTGTATCAGTGTGAAAGGCACTTCTAAATTCACTTTGCCACCCTCCATGGGCTATAACCACACTAAGTAAGTTTGGAGGAGTGGACTGTCTCTCTGTAGTTCTTTATGGGACACAATTCCGCTTCAAGCTGTAGGGCAACCAAAGATTAAAACTCTACTTAGTGTTGCTTTAAGGTAAGCAGTGCTGTGAAGCGGACACTGAGGAGTTGGTCAGATTGCTGGAGGCACGGACCACGTTGAGGGACATGATGATGATGAAGTTGATGAAGACACCAGTGCCGGAGGTAGCAAACTGCCAGTTCTTCCTCACAAACTCCCACTCGAACGACGCAAATTTCTCCATGGCGATGAGCCGGAACACCACCACTGCAAACACTGCCGTCAGCACCAGAGAGATCTTTCACAGAGACCAGAGAGATGGAGAGAGGGGGAGAGGGAGGAGGGAGAGGGAGAGAGAGAGAGAGAGAGAGAGAGAGAGAGAGAGAGAGAGAGAGAGAGAGCAAGGAATGACAAACAGAGGCTTCAAAATGTTGAGGTGGCTGGGTCAGTGTTTACCTAATAATTCTTCATAGTAAAATACTCAAGATTAATATCTTAGTTTTTACCAATCATTTTCACGCGTTTTGCAGGGCAATGTTCACTTTTGCAAAACTCTTAACACATTTGCATGAACCAAAGTCTATGGGAGACAAACTACGTTCTCTTTCACGTTGCTTTCACACAATTGCGTTCAATCACCACTTCGACCAAAATTCATAAATACTTCTCTCATTTAATGTTCATGGCCAACAAAATTATGTACAACTACAGCTAAATTTTCAGACATTTGGATACTCTTATCAAAACAGTTAACTCTAGGACCGAACCCTAAAAGCAATACAATACAGTGTAACAAAGCACAGCATTTTGCATTTTGTCACACAAAAAAGAAATAATGTGCTTGAGGCATCTTTTAGCCAAATAATTATTGATATTTAGCACTTTTACACTTAGGTGTGTATTTCTTCATAATATTTTTTTATTTTTATAGCTTGTTACGTAACAGGTAAACAAAGAGGTTACATTTGCATGTTTATGGGCAAAACATTGTGATGTAGAAAGTTGTTATTGGAGTTGCTGTGTATTCCATTACCAGTATGTACTGTAGGCTTTATCATGGTTTATCCAAAATGCAGCAGCACCATGGATCAGCATTACAGTAGGTAGGGCCAAAAACAACTTCTATGGATGACTATATTTACATAGCCTGGCTGTTGCACCAAGCTTGTAGACAGAGCTTGGTCTGGCAAGTCTCCCTCAATGTAGCATCACAGGCAGTATGGGCGGGCCCAGGCTAATATTTACATACATTTACATGTACAACACATATTACATGTACATTCTTTTGCAGTGAAACAAACTCTAATTGATGTAGGTAATGGGCGTTCACCTTTCCTGCAGTGGAACACAATGTGATTATATGTAAGCACAGGGTGAAGGTATCACATGTTACAGTTCATCCTGGTGTGTATCTGGAGTGATGTGTTTTCTGTTTGTATGATTGTGCATATTTGATTGACACAATCTATCTTCAGTTCTAAAATGTGTACTGCAGTTAGAATCCAGAAAAATTGCGAACTATAGAAAATCCACTGAAAAACACCTTGTGATTCGCATCAACATTTTCTAATGCATATGGTACTTTACACAAAATACTGTAATTCATTTCTAAACTGTATAGGTATAACCTATACTCTTTATTTATCTATTATCAAAGGTGCATGAATACATACAAATGTCACTTAGATTGTTTGATAAAGTGTGTATTTATGATACACGTCAGTAACGTGCCATACTGTCAGACAGAGGCTAGATTTTAAGTGATTTGGTTCAAGTTGTTTGCATTTTTTAGGCTATTGTACATTGACTGGCATTGTAGACTTATTGACCGACAGCGTGTGTTATAGTTAGGTTGCTGTAGCGCATTTTGCAGCAAATGTTAATTGATGTGCTCAAACGCATGTTGGTACAGCACACTGTGTTAAGAGTTTTGCAAAAGTGGACATTGCCCTGCAAAACGCGTGAAAATGATTGGTAAAAACTGTAATATCTTTCACTGTACCCAGAAGGTCTGACATCAATCTTCACAGCTAAAAAATGTCAAGGTGACTGTTTCAGTGTTCAACCGTTCAAATATTTTAGAGATAGAGAGAGAGAGAGAAGGAGACAGATAGAGAGAGAGAAAGAGACAGATAGAGAGAGAGAAAGAGAGAGAAAGCAAGTCTTTTTATATGCGCTTTTCCTCCTTTTTCTACTGTATTCAGTGAAACCATCAGTTCTCTTATTTCCTTGTGATTTTAATGCTTTGCTGCAATATTTCAGCGTATACCATTGAAGGGCATTTAATCTAAACTGACAAAGAATACAGTGAAAGAAGGAAAACGACAGACCATTACAGTTTTTACCAATCATTTTCACGCGTTTTGCAGGGCAATGTTCACTTTTGAAAACTCTTAACACATTTGCATGAACCAAAGTCTATGGGAGACAAACTACGTTCTCTTTCGCGTTGCTTTCACACAATTGCGTTCAATCACCACTTCGACCAAAATTCATGAATACTTCTCTCATTTAATGTTCATGACCAACAAAATTATGTACAACTACAGCTAAATTTGCAGACATTTGGATACTCTTATCAAAACAGTTAACTCTAGGATCAAAACCTAAAAGCAATACAATACAGTGTAACAAAGCACAGCATTTTGCATTTTGTCACACAAAAAAGAAATAATGTGCTTGAGGCATCTTTTAGCCAAATAATTATTGATATTTAGCACTTTTACACTTACGTGTGTATTTCTTCATAATATTTTTTAATTTTTATAGCTTGTTACGTAACAGGTAATCAAAGAGGTTACATTTGCATGTTTATGGGCAAAACATTGTGATGTAGAAAGTTGTTATTGGAGTTGCTGTGTATCTCATTACCAGTATGTACTGTAGGCTTTATCATGGTTTATCCAAAATGCAGCAGCACCATGGATCAGCATTACAGTAGGTAGGGCCAAAAACGACTTCTATGGATGACTATATTTACATAGCCTGGCTGTTGCACCAAGCTTGTAGACAGAGCTTGGTCTGGCAAGTCTCCCTCAATGTAGCATCACAGGCAGTATGGGCAGGCCCAGGCTAATATTTACATACATTTACATGTACAATACATATTACATGTACATTCTTTTGCAGTGAAACATACTCTAATTGATGCAGGTAATGGGCGTTCACCTTTCCTGCAGTGGAAAACAATGTGGTTATATGTAAGCACAGGGTGAAGGTATCACATGTTACAGTTCATCCTGGTGTGTTTCTGGAGTGATGTGTTTTCTGTTTGTATGATTGTGCATATTTGATTGACACAATTTATCTTCAGTTCTGAAATGTGTACTGCAGTTAGAATCCAGAAAAAATGCAAACTATAGAAAATCCACTGAAAAACAGCTTGTGATTCGCATCAACATTTTCTAATACATATGGTACTTTACACAAAATACTGTAATTCATTTGTAAACTGTATAGGTATAGCCTATACTCTTTATTTATCTATTATCAAAGGTGCATGAATACATACAATTGTCACTTAGATTGTTTGATAAAGTGTGTATTTACAATACATATCAGTAACGTGCCATACTGTCAGACAGAGGCTAGATTTTAAGTGATTTGTTTCAAGTTGTTTGCATTTTTTAGGTTATTGTACATTGACTGGCATTGTAGACTTATTGACCGACAGCGTGTGTTATAGTTAGGTTGCTGTAGCGCATTTTGCAGCAAATGTTAATTGATGTGCTCAAACGCATGTTGGTACAGCACACTGTGTTAAGAGTTTTGCAAAAGTGGACATTGCCCTGCAAAACGCGTGAAAATGATTGGTAAAAACTGTAAAAGAAAGAGAGAAGATGGCCATTTCCTGAAAAGCCTTCAGAAGTGCAGCATGGATAAACTTCCACTAGGGGGCAGTATTAATGCACCAAGCAGGCATCTCTGTCTCTGAGTTTCCTAATCTCCAACAGTAATATATTGGTGTTAGCACTGCTGTGCGATGTTTTCCTTTTTCCACAGCACATACCATAAAGAAGATTCCGGACACGGACACCATTAGTCTGCTGAGTTTGTCGGTGAAGGGCTGGAACGGCTCAGGTTTGCCAGAGATGGGGTTCACTCTCTCCACCCGCGAGTACTTCGCCTCAAACTGGGGGCGCAGTTCTTCCTGCACCACAACATCACATCAAAAGCACAGACTTAACAGACTTATTGAATCATATACATTCGTATATATGCACTGCAAAAACAGACTTAATGAATCAGTCAGTTTTCTTCAAGTCTCTTGTATTTAACATGCGGTATATTCAAAGAAGAGATAAAAAGAGGGGTTAAAAGTGATGTTTCTGTGTATTTTCATGCACTCAAATAGGCTTGAGTTTGTGTTGATAGATTGTCTCTGGATAAAGTTGAAGCACAGCATAAATATAAGGTACTATATGTGAAGACAAGGAATGTAATTTAATGGATGCTGAAGATGAAAAGCTATTTTCAGTGGTGCACTGACCTCGAAAAGTTTGAGAGAGAAAAGCTAAACACAAATGAGGCCTTGTTGTTTGTTTCCAGGTAGCCTACTATTATATATTCAGAAAGAAATGCCTTCACAAACAGCAGCAACAGAACAGGTATTAAACAGAGTTTCATCGGTGCCATAAGAATCACTCACAGCACCTTGTGCATGTATTGATCGTTTCCCTTTGTATTACTGATATGTTATATATTATATATTCATTACTTGTTTATTACTAATATGTTATATATTGTATATTCATTACTTATTTATTACTGATCCAGTGACTGACTGACTTGACTTATTGTCCTTGGCTAAATTAGTGCATGAGCCAAAGTTTAAACTTGTGTAGAATGAAACATTTCACATTTCTTTGCGCAACTGGCCTCAACTGGATGCCTGTGATATATTTATTGCCTTAGCGTTGCCACTGTGAAAACAGTCTAATTAAATTCAGTGCTTAAAGGGCTGTTACATAACTTTGCGGACTAATTATCAGCCAACACCAAAAGCTGTCAGACCGTTTTTTTTTTTTTATATAACGGCCTGCCTTAAAATAATAAACTAGCAATTGAATTAAGTGACAGAAGTGATAAAAAAGAAAAACGCTGATGTGGTTTTGAAAACCAGGGCAGGTTTATGTTTATTTGGAGTCATATATCTCAGGACTGCCTCAGGAGAGGACAGGGAAGATTGTTTTCAAAGCCAAGTTAAAGGTGCAGAACTCTTTCAAGCATGAACAAGATGTTTTCATAGTAAAAACCATAGCATGACAACATATGTAACACTGGACCTATATGTGTGGAAAGCACAACTTTTTTCATATGGTTCATTCTATCTGTGGAACGAAATAGAATAGAATAGAATAGAATAGAACAGAATAGAATAGAATGCCTTTTATTGTGACTAACCACATGTACAGTGTACTCTATGCTATAGTATATATTAGGACTGGCTGATCTGTCCATAGATGACATAAAGAGAGCATGGCACGAGAACAGTGCTGTTGGCACAAGCTGCCTTAGCCAGAGAAGAAGTGGCAGATGGTTGAGGCGCAACCCAAAAACATGGCCATGGCTCCAAGGCATCCTATACACCTCCATGATGTGCTCCCCTCATATATGTCCCTGGTAGTACACACGGTACACACACACAAGTTCCTACTCATTCATTTCCCCAGATGCTCACACACCACCACTGGGATGTTTTATGTAAACATGCCCATCCAAATCAGAGGCTGAAGCTGAGGCTTGTCTAACATCCAGGCACAAACACTCTGACAAGAGGCTAGAAGCACAGGGACATGAAACATATCAATGAGTCCCTGAGAGATCTGAGAGTTCCTTCATTTGCTGCAGCTTGCTAAAATTAGAGACCCCTGGTACATTATGATGGAGGATATAACAGGATGCTATAATAATCTTGTAAGAAGCGCTACCATTACTGCTTGCTATTGTCTGAAGAGAGCCTGGCACTATTTGAGGGAATCTGCCAATAATAGAGCAACCTGACACTACCTGAGACATGACGCTAACATTAGATTTCACTGTCTGAGAGTGCTAACATTAGATTGCCCTGTCTGAGAATGCTAAGATTAGATTGCTCTGTCTAAGAATGCTAACAATAGATTTTACTGTCTGACAATGCTAACATTTGATTGTACTGATGGTCTGAAAGAGAATGCCCATAGTTGAGAGGGTAGAGAATAACCACAGTTGGTGCTGTTAAAGTAAGACTGCTTATATTAGGTGGTGATTTGGAAGATAAATGTTTGCTTGTGAGGGTCTGTAATGTACTGACTGTGAAGACGATTTTCCATTATGGACAATAAAGACTTCACTGTCTGAGAGAAAGTGCTAAAATTTAGATGACACTCATGCCCACTTCTTCCTCTAATCTCCTCTTCGTGCCTCTCCTCTCCCTCTTCCCCTTTCCTCTCCTCTCCTCTCCCTCTTCCCCTTTTCCTCTCCTCTTCCTCCTCCCCCTCTCCTCTACCTCTCCTTTTCTATCTTTATTCTATCTCATTTAGGTGATACTCATCCCCACCTCTTCCTCTCCTATCCTCTTCTCTTCCTCCTCTCCTCTTCTCTCTCCCCTTCCCCCTCCTCTCCCTCTCCTCTCCTCTTCCTCCTCCCCCTCTCCACTGTCTAAGAGAGAGTGCTAACATTAATGTGATAGTCATCCCCACCTCTTCCTCTCCTGTCCTCTTCTCTCTCCTCTCCTCTTCCCCCCTCCTCTCCCTCTCCCTCTCCTCGTCCTCCTCCCCCTCTCGACTGCTTAAGAGAGAGTGCTAACATTTATAAAATACTCATCCCCACCTCTTCCTCTGCTGTCCTCTTCTCTCTCCTCTCCTCTTCCCCCCTCCTCTCCCTCTCCTCGTCCTCCTCCCCCTCTCCACTGTTTAAGAGAGAGTGCTAACATTTATAAAATACTCATCCCCACCTCTTCCTCTCCTGTCCTCTTCTCTCTCCTCTCCTCCCCTCCTCCCCCTCTCCACTCTTTAAGAGAGAGTGCTAACATTTATAAAATACTCATCCCCACCTCTTCCTCCTCCCAGTCGATGAGGTCCCAGTCATACGTTAGCTCCGCCCTCCTCCTCTTCCAGAACTCCAGGAAGACAGTGGCTGTAACACACACATAATGCCAGCATATGTTGTTATGTTTACAAGATGTTTAGTGAAACACTGTGGCCTAAGGAGCACTGCAATTTCAAATCCTGCATATGACCTGTGCCTATTGTTTTGACAATAAAGCTGACCTTGACTTTGACTTTGAACATTGGCAATGAATACACGGTGTCAGAACCAGGTCAGACCTCCAAAATGTCAGAGGGGTCACAATCTATTTGTCTATATATCTGCAGCCTTCATAGGAACACAATCAACCAGAAAACCATGGGCACATATAATTGTCTGTTTTAATAAAACCCTCCTCATCCTGAAATTTTATCAAGGTAAGCTATCATTATAATTAAGCCACGGCTGTTGATTAAAGGGTGTCAGATTACTAATGCATTATAGAATAATAATGATTGCACCATCTACCTTAGAACATAGAAGAGTGGAATCACATGACTGCATGACCTCTCACGTGACCTCTGTTCTGTCATATAAGCAGCATAAGCAGCAATATAGCATGACCTACTTTTTACAGTAAAATGAGAGAGACTGGTAGATAGATAGATAGATAGATAGATAGATAGATAGATAGATAGATAGATAGATAGATAGATAGATAGGTAGATAGATAGACAGACAGACAGACAGACAGACAGACAGGTACACAGACAGATGGATAGACAGACAGACAGCCAGCTGGTCAGACAGACAGAAAAGAAGAAACACAAAAGGGAAGAGGTGGAGACAGAGAAGAGGAGGAATCTTCAGCAGACATTGCAGTAAGCCTGAGCAGGCCGTCCTACAACAACCAGCTCTCTCAGTGGTACCCAGAGAGCTCCACAGGGCCTCCGGGGCTAAGGCTCTTCCTGAACCCCACTCAGCCCGATGGAAGAGGGTTTGCACCAGGCTATGTGCTCCTCCATCCCCACAGTCTCCAGGGTGTCTGCTCCTGCCGCTGTGCTGTTGACAGCTCAGTGTCTTCTCTGCTCTGGAGCTGAGCCCTGGGAGGCACTAGGGCCCTCAGCAGCACTCCCACGCTGCCCTGCCCTGTAATGGAGCCGCCTGGCTGGCTGGCTGGCTGGCTGCTGTGCCGGATTTGTGGCTGTTTGAAAAGCCCACAAGCTCGCATCAAGTGTCTCATCTCAGTGCTCTGGTGTGTAGACGCTAAAAACGTGGGCTGTCTGAACCTATTGTCTTGCCTGTGTGCCAGGGAGGCTGTGGACGTGCCCTTGCTTATGAAGGGTGTGAGTCGTCCATGTAGCTGCCATGCATGTTTGTCTGTGGAGAAACAGGGACTTGGAAAGCTAATTTACCGCAAATATTTGTGTTGGCCTTTATGCTGCTTATGTTTAGCAGACCAGTGAGAGTATGTATGGCACTTAGAGTTTGCAAAACTATTGCCATCACTTTGCAAGCCTTTGCAAGGCTTGCTTAAGAATGTAAAGCTTGTGAGAGTTTGGGGCTGATTAAGACCAGAGTGAGTTTTTACTGGAATAAAACACACTCTCTTTCTTTTTTATTGGACCATGTCCAAAATCATATGCGTTTCGGCACCAGGCCTTCATCATCAGTGATCACATGCGTATGGTTGTGAACATGGTCCAACAAATCAGTATACCAAAAAGAGAAAGAGAGTGCATTTTTTTTAAAGTTTAATACTTGATTTGGGTTTTGACTTGCACTCAAACAAACGTCTTTACTGCAGAAGTAGAGTGAGCTTGTGAGTTGTTCTTATCTTTTATGTACTGGGATCACCAGTACAGCGATCACAAGGTCGGTTGGCGTATTTCTCAGGATTATCACCATCATTCATTAGGCTCGTTTTAATGGGGGCCGCAGTAAGTGCCTATGTGGGCCAGCCGAGTGCATATGGGGGGGGGGGGGGGGGCGTCTGGGTCTTTATGAGGGATTAACAGACCGCTGATACGATGATGCGGTCGTGTTAATGAGGTCCGGGCCAGTCTGGGGAAGAAGCCAATGTCCTCTGCTGTGCGGTGTCACAGACACGGGGAAAATAGTTCTTCATTGCTTAGTGAGTGTTCATAAACAAGTAATACACACACACACACACACATACGCACACACACACACACACACACACACACACACACACACACACACACACACACACACACACACACACACACACACACACACACACACCATAACAAAGAGCGAGCGAATGACAGAGTCAATGAGACAGAGGGAGAGCAAGAAACAGTGTACATTTACTACCTCTCAGCTGACCCATGCCTAAATGTGTGTGCGTTTGTGTTTGTGTGTGTGTGTGTGTTTGTGTGTGTGTGTGTGTGTGTGTGTGTGTGTGTGTGTGTGTGTGTGTGTGTGTGTGTGTGTGTCTGCGTCTGTGCCTGTGCACGCATGTATGTGCATGTGTGAATGGATGACTGAAGATGAGGGTAATTCAGTGACTTCCAAGCCTTAGTTGTTTTCTATTCAAGATGTAGCATAGTGGTTTATTGAGCAATCAATTAGATGCAATATATACTTAATTAGTCACCAATAATTCAAGTAGATTACACGCCTGTGCAAAGACCATGAAATTGATCTGTTAATTGGTATTTCCATTTTTATTCCATAGTTTATGAAATGCTTGAGCATATTCTGTTAGTCATGCCACCAGACCTGGTTTTATGATAATGTTGTTTACACGAGTTCCATAAGGTTATTTACAGTTTACGGGCCGGTTCGTTCATCAAATTATTATATATTTACATTTGCAAACTGCATGCCTATGGGCAATTAGTACAAGCAATAGCAAACTACAGATAACCTGCATAAACACACAACTCAGTAGAAGTCCTTTGATCCTGCTTGAAAGGTAACATTTATGTCAATGAAAAAGTCAGTGTAATTAGAAAGGTTGTAACAGTGTTCTCTGTAAGTTTTTCCTAGGTTACTAGGACTCCTAAACTCCCACCGTTTGTTTTTCTTCTAAGTTTTCCACTGCGACTATGACTGTGAATGAGCAAACACACATCTTAATGATTCAGAGTTATTTTTAATTCCTTTTAAATTTTCATTCCATCCACTTCTACTCATTATGTTGTTTTCTCCCCAGCGCTTTTTGTCTCACCCTTTCTCTGTCTATCTCCATCTCTCTCTTTCTCTCTCTCTGTCTGTCTGTCTGTCTCTCTCTCTCTCTCTCTCTATCTCCATCTCTCTCTCTCTCTCTCTCTCTGTGCCCCAGCACTCCATCATTTACACTAATCAAAGCCCTGTTTGTCAGCACACATAATGGCTAGCTTACTATTGTACACAATAAATGTAGCCTTGTCTCTTGTCTCTCTCTCTCTCCATCTCTCTCTTTCCTCTTCTCATTATTGTGGCTTTTCACTCTTTTCTTTTTTCTTATCTGCTTCTCTCTCTCTCTTTCTCTCTCTCTCTCTGTCTCTCATTTTCTTTTTTCTCCATCTTCTCCCATCTCTCCCTCCCTTTCCATTGTCTCCCTCCTCCAGTGTGTGTAGTTATGGCTGTCTGTGGGCAGAGACACTATGGGACAGACACATAACGCATATACTCACCCCATATTGCCATAAAGATAGCGAAGAACACAGTTCCTCCATTGTCAAAAAGATGAGTCACCTTGGAAAATAAAAATATGAACACACACACACAAACACACACACACACACACAAATACACACACACACACACACACACACACACACACACACACACACACACACACACACACACGCACACACACACACAGAAAAGTCAGTGCTGTATAGTAAATGCAGAAATATAGTCAAGCAGAGGTGGCTGACAATTTTTTCAAGTTTTCATCAAACAGTCTTGTCATTTGCTTGTGTTTCCGTCAATACTCCCCTAATCCCATTGACTCTGCTCTAATCTCATCTCACCCAATGCGTAATCTACTCTAATCCACAGAGGAGGAGTGAGGCATTATGGGAAGGGAAAGGACGCCCACACAGCTCTCCCTTTGGCTCTGCTGGCTCCCTGTGGAGGCTCAGGTGCCTCATGAATAGTGATATCTCTATGTGGTGGCACACATAATGGCACACACTGTAGCACCCAGCATTAACCTGGCATTGTAACACACCAATAACACACCGCACAGCACCCAATATTAATCTGGCATTATAACACACGAATACTGCAATAACGCACAGCACCCAGCATTAATCCTGTGGGTGTGAAAGGTGCATTAGCTGTAATGCTCATCTGTGTCTCGTGGGAATAGAAGCTCTGGAGAGAGAGAGGGATGTTATCACGCCGCCACCCACAGACACACCAGCAGCGCATAACAGATTCCCTCTCTTTCTTTCTTTCTTTCTTTCTTTCTTTCTTTCTCTCTCACTCCCTCTACATTTCTTTCTGTCTTAAACCCTTTCCCTCCCTCTCACACCCTCTCCCTCTATCTCTCGCTTCCTCTCTCTTTCTGTCTCTCGTTATTTATTTTTTGTTCTCTCTCTCCCTCGTTTTCTTCTTATACACCCCCCCCCCCCCCACACACACACACACCACCACCATCCCCCATCATCACTCAGCACTTAACACACTCAATTATTACAGTCATTAACTGCTGCAGTATCAGGAGCCAAAGCTGAACGGCTTAACTCTCCTACTATATGGAGATGAGTAGAGTATTCTCCAATAGTAATGTGTCTCTTAGGTTCCCCTGGGTGCTCACTAATACAGCCACAGCCAGCTTGCGAAGAACAGAGGATGGAAAAGAGAGGATGGAGAATAGAGGCTGGAGAATGAAAGATGGAGACTGCGGAATGGAGAAGAAAGGAAGGAGAATAGAGGCTGGAGAATAAAAGATGGAGACTGCGGAATGGAGAAGAGAGGAAGGAGAATAGAGGCTGGAGAATGAAAGATGGAGACTGCGGAATGGAGAAGAGAGGAAGGAGAATAGAGGCTGGAGAATGAAAGATGGAGACTGCGGAATGGAGAAGAGAGGAAGGAGAATAGAGGCTGGAGAATGAAAGATGGAGACTGCGGAATGGAGAAGAGAGGAAGGAGAATAGAGGCTGGAGAATGAAGGATGAAGAAGAGAGGATGGAGAAGAAAGGATGGAGAACTGAGGATGGAGAAGAGAGGATAGAGAATGAAGGATGGAGACTGAGGAATGGAGAACAGAGGATGAAGAATGGAGGATCGGGTCAAGGTCAAGGTCAAGGTCAAGGTATCTTTAATGACCTCAAAGAGACATTTGTTATGCAACCAGCAGAAAAATACACACCAACAATAAATACAAAATTATAATCACAAATTTAAAATAGACATAAGAACATTAAAGGGGAAAGGATGATGGAGAAGAGAAGGTAAAGAAGGGAGTATGAAGAATACAGGATGGAGGATGGAGGATGCAGGATGGATGGAGAAGAGATTATGCAGGATGAAGAACACAGAATGAAGGATGGACAATAGATGATGGGGAAAGGAAGGGGGGGCAGAGGGTGGAGAATGTTGGGTGTAGGATGGAGGATGAATGTTGGGTGGAGGATGGAGGATGAATGTTGGGTGGAGGATGGAGGGGGTGGAAAATGGGGGATGGATGTATGCATGACTGATTGTTGAGCACCAGGGTGTGAACCCAACCCTTTATCCTATCACAGGTTACAAACTGGTACAGAGCAGGCAAGAGAGCCCATCTGCTGTGTGAGAATGGTGACCAGGCCTGACAGATGCGGGATGGGGACAGATGGGGACGGGTGACTTGGGATACCTGACTGAGGCTGATGGGTTGGCATGGACACATGGACACATGCTGGAGAATGACTGAAGTGGATAAGCACACTTGAGCACAAATATGTTTGAGGATGAATGATTGATGTGAATAAGCACAAGTGAATCCATACTGCCCTACAAAGCCAAAAGGCAGTAACTACATATTTTGTCAAAACTGAGTTTAGACTGGAAACCCTCTGACCCTCTGCCCACACACACACACACACACACTCACACGTATTAGCTGATGGAACATGACAGACACACACACAGCGGGGTCACTGACCTTGGCATAGACACAGCTGTCACTGAGTTTCCATGAGCTGCAGTTCCCCTCACACATCGGGCACATGATGGTGGTGTTTCCTTCGCAAATCTCTTTGCTGTGGACACAAAACACCACATACAAAATGTCAAAGTCAAAGTCAAAGTTAAAGTCAGCTCTATTGTCAAAAACCATATGTACAGGTTGCACACACAGAAATTGAAATTGCAGCGCTCCCTAGGCCCACAGTGAACATTAAACGTCTTATAATCAAGACAGTAAATCATGCCATGTCACATGGACATAACACTTTCATCGTCCACGTGATTTAGTTCCACATTTAAATGCGTTCAATATTTCCCCCAATATTCCTCACACGTGCTCAGTAACACATTATTTTACATTGACAGGGCAATATGACATCTATATTTTCATTAAAGCGACCCCATTATTCCCACGTGACAAGTCAGTAATTACTGGGATACAACATGACTGGCCAGAGGCAAAGGCTGCATCGTTACATGTACATGTACTATCCCAGCGTCTCCTGGGGTTTAGTGCTGGCTGTGATAGTGTAATCTTAAAAACCCATTTTTATAGCCCAGCTGACAAGTGCTGCTGCACCAAAAAGTAAGTTGTCAATGGATGTCGCAGCTCTGGAGGATTTCTGGAGCATTTCATAGACTTTCACTGGGGACAAGAAATGTCATCGAATCGATAAAAAAATGATCTATGTCAATTTGCACGAACTTTGAGTTGCTATGTAGAGGTCAGTCAGAGGTCATGACAGCACCTGTGACGTTTTATTTTCTGTCCGCATCTATGCAACAAGCTTTGTGACCTCCTAGCAGACAGAAATGTCTTGGCATATTCGCGGAAATGTCGCTTGCCATATCGTGTCAAGCAATCATCTGGACTATAATTTGGCTTTTAGGTGTACAATACATGCATGCTGCCTACGATTGGTGAGCTGTGAAAAGGTCCCTGGATTTTGTGGTTCCCATGCGGGGATGGAAATTTGCAACAACTACTGGCAAAATGCTGGTAAAATATGAAAGTGGCTGGTAAAGTTTGGACACACAAAATAATAATTTACCATTAAGTGGCTGGTGAATTTTAGCATTTATTTGTCAGTGGCTGGTAAAAGCTCACACTGTGTTCATAAGATGCTGTAAACACATTCATAACGGGTTATAATGCCTTCATAAAGCTTTATAATAATTGACATAAGTATTCACAACTTCTTGTACTCACTTATGACTGCATTCGTAAGGCATTATAATGCTATGTTATAAGCCTTGACAGCTTTAAGTAACACGATGCATATATAAAGCTTCTTTGAACTTTTTCACCTCGTGACGGTCATTATCAAGAGGTCAAAATAGCATATATAATGCACTGTGTCACACACACTATAACACAGCATTATAATACTATAATATAATAATATATTACATTATAATAATACAAGTTAGTCATCCAGTCATGAGTATGTATAAATAGTAATTGTGTATACGTATGTCAACTATTATTATTATTATTAAGCTTTATGAATGCATTATAACCCTTAATGAATGTGCTCATAGCATCCTGTAAACACTGGGTGCATAGAAAGTTCACATCTTGCCATGTTCATTTCCACCCCTGGTTCCCACCTACAGTACTGGTTGTGTGCCGGATCAGAGCCATATTGCAACCAGCCCTGGGCCAGAGTGGCCCCAAACACAGCAGATGAAAGAGGTGGTGGCATCGGATAAGCCCTTCTGATAACACACACTCATCATCGCCACGCAGGAGTCCCCCTCACGCACTGCCACACACAGACAGCTGGCTGTCCTTAAGCACCTGAGATAACACTGTTATAAAATAGGAGGTATTATAGGAGGCATTATTAGATTGAGTCACATACGGTGACAGGAGGGCGGGATGTCAATGGGGATTTCAGGGCTTTTTTTTGTTTTGATTTTGGTGTTTAGTTTCCGCATTCCATTCTGTTTCTGAATGATTATTTATTTTACTCAAAATACATATACAAAATAATGTTTAACATATTTATTTAGCTGTTTTACATGTAAATAATATGTTGAATAAACCCAAAATTTACTGACAATTCATACTAAAATGAATAATATGTTGAATAAACCCAAAATTTACTGACAATTCATACTAAAATGCAGCAATGCAGGGAACACAACACTTCAGTCCGACAGCCCAGTGTGTTGCTCTCTACAGCACATGACTGGTGTGAAAACAGCAGGCTCACGACCACACAC
>CM059268.1:5253386-5263386 GCA_030347295.1 Setipinna tenuifilis | reverse complement strand
CATAAAGCATTTCAGCATGACTGGGCATACAACGACAACACATAAAAAAACTCATAAAAGCCATAAGAACACATCAGTAGAACATAAAAACATAAAAGCCTTCAAAACATGCCATAAGGACATAAATAACAACATATAAACACTTTAGAGTGATGTTAAAAGGACGGTTACAGAAAGTGAAAAATTCATTATTTCTTCTATTCATTCTGCAACTGCTTTAAACAAATCTGTGTCCCAATGAACTCTGGAGACAGCGGGGCAGGTGGCTGTGGTCAGGTAAAACTGGCTGGGCTTTTCTGAGTGACCTGGTTTTGTACAGAGTGCAGAGGTCATTGAGGTAAACACGATCAATTTCGCTGACGGCATGACTGGCAATATGATGAAAATTGATTCAACCAAAACACAAAAAACCTCATACTTCCCACTCCTTCAGCAGACCACAGGTAGGTAAGTTTTAAACTAACAGAAAGAAAGAAGACCCAGGAGACTGCGTGGGATTATGGATGTGGGCCACCATAATGGCATCAGGTACATTCACACATGCATTTGTCTGTGATGGGACTGACACCTTATCTCAAAATGTAGGAAGAGGATGTACACATCTGAAATTTTAATAACCAGAGAACAGAAGACCAAAATACAAAGGAAAGGTCTGCACATTTTTGCTTCCCTTATTCTTCTATTTAATTAACCAAGTGACATTTTTAAGCAAACTGCTCTTCATTAAACCAAACTGACTAACACTCTATCTCCCATAGCAACAGGAGAACAGACGTATGGGAGTGGGGGTAGGACAACATGAGGACAGACGGACTTTCGGGGGATTTGTGTCCATGTGGTAGCCCTGACCCTCTCCATCCGGAGGGAAGCTGGACACCAGTATTAAAATATTAGCCTACTAATCCAAGGGCCTTCCAAGGACCAGGTTTAATCAGTGAGGCATGTCAACCATGAGAAATGGGACTGAGATTGAAAACCACATGGAGCAAAGCCAAGAGAAAGTAAAACTCAAGTCAACAGGAGACAGTAAGAGAGACAGAGAGAATGACAGAGAGAGAGAAAGAGAGGTGGGGGGAGAGAGAGAGAGAGAGGAGAGAGAGAGGGGGAGAAAGAAAGAAAGAACAAAAAGAAAGAAAGAAAGAATAAGAGAAAAAGCAAGATCAAGAGAAAGAAAAACAGACAGATGGGAAGGGACAAAAACCTCAGACAGAACAGGATAAAGAAAAAGTCTAGATGACAGGCTGAAAACAAGAAAAGGAGAGACGCATGAGAGGGAAAAAGAGAGAGAGACTAAGCATAGGATGAGAGAGAGAGAAAGAGAGAGAGAGAGAATGAGAGCGAGAAAGAATAAGAGAATCAAAGAAAAGAAAATCAAGAAAAAGAAAAACAGACAGATGGGGAGGGACAAAAAACTCAGACAGAACAGGATAAAGAAAAAGCCTAGATGACAGGCAGGCTGAAAGCAAGAAAAAAACAGAGACACATGAGATGGGAAAAAGAGAGAGAGAGAGAGACTAAGAATAGGACCAGAAAAACAGACAGACAGAGAGACAGAGAAAGAGAGAGAGAGAGAGAGAGAGATACTAAGAACAGGAAGAAAGAGAGAGGAAGAGGTAGAGAAGTGAGAGGAATGCCAATGCCATATCACTGACTCTAAAACAGGCTTCACACCCCAGCTGAGTCATTCATACCAGATGAGGGGGAACTTCAAAGAGCAGGACAGAGAGAAAGCCTGGAGAGAGAGAGGGAGAGGGACCTGGTGGACACAGTGACGCAGCCCTGCCAAGCCAATCCCCAATGCAATCAGTACACTAACAATGACCTGCCTAGAAAGCCAACGAGCCCTCTAATAGCCTCCACATTAGCTGAGGGAGTCTAACAGAGGGGGAAAACACGCTCATCAACACGCTTGTGAAACACCATGGCGTGACCAAATTATTCAGATTCTTTAATATTTGGCTTATAGTCAAAGCAGCCTTTGGCAGGGTGCATTGCCCTGGGACCTTGTGATGCTTTGTAGGCGTGTCACACACACACAGAGTGACTGCGTGGGCAGAGACCGTGTGCACTAAGACCATACAAATATGACTGCTGCTGTGGAGGATGGCAGGCAGGGAAGGATGAGATGAGATGGGATGGGCATGGAGGTGGGATAAGCTCAGGATGGCATGATAGGGAGCTCATTGCCCTGGCAGAGGGCTAGAGGTTGGTAAATATATAAAGCATGGAATATTGCATTTTCTTTAAGCCTACAGTCTACCTCCTACAGTTTTTTAGTAACAAGCACAACCTCCCGCGCTCACACCAAGCCTGCGGTCCTATAAGCCAATTATTAGCTCCTGTCTCAGTCTGTAACTCCACAAAATACTGCAAAATATAATACAAAACACCCAGTTAACTTTTGAAGGCACCAAGGTCAGACCTAAGGAGTTTTAATGCGTCCTTTTAAGGCACCAGGTTTAAAATGTAACACAACCTTTACCATTTGTCCACTGGAGAACATGAGTCATTATGGTGATGAGTTGATATAACAAAACCTAAATAGGAGAATATTTATAGTATACTATACTATACCACACTACATTATACTATACTATACTATACTATACTATACTATACTATACTATACTATACTATACTATACTATACCATACTATACTATACTATACTACTAGATACTGTAATACTGTATAATGTTTAAATCAGTAGGTTCCAGCAGACATAAAGATGCAGCCCTGGCTGTGTGAGGGGCCATGACTAATGTCTGTAGGACACTGTAGGCTCTAGGAGTGTTGAGGGGTGTAACCCGTCAGGGGTAATGATGCAGCTCTTACCCATCTTGGATTTGCCGTCCTCATACTTTGTGCGCTGAAGGACATGATGAACAATTCGGCTCCGAGTGGAGTTGGAGAAAAACGTCTCCCTGTTGTTTATGGTGAAGCTGAGAAAAATAAAGAAAATACAAAGGCTTGTTAGATAAGCAGACTCACTAAAGTGTTGCATTAAATTGATTTGCAACAAATTCTTCAAACATATTCAACTAAGCTGAAAACCAAACACCATTTTTAGAATTTGGGTAAGTTAGAAAGTGACAGGCAAACTGTGACTATGGTACAAACTGAACTCTGATACTAAAAGGCTGATACATTAATGATACTTTAATAAATGTGCCTACATTGTAAATTGATGTTAAATGGGCCAAAAACATCAAAAATGCATTTAAATGTCCCATAGCATTCACACAGACATAGTTCAGTAAAGCCTTAGAGACTGTCAGTCAATTTGAGGTCACACGCATATCCAGCGTGTCTGTATTATGACGGACACACACACACCCACACACACACACACACACACACACACACACACACAGGGTGTGTCTGTGTAAGTAGGCCTAAATTAAAGACCATGGCCCTTTGATCCCGCCAGACCGACTGTGCGAGTCGGCGAGGCACCGTGGATGCAGGGGATTGTGGGAAGGGCTCCATCTGCCATGGCGGCGCGGCTGCTCGGCACGCAAAGAACGACAGAGTAGAGACATGCGAGAGACTGATGCACAGACTGATAGATGGAGAAGTAGGGTATGAGAGAGAGAGAGAGAGAGAGAGAGAGAGGGAGGGAGAGAGACTGAGAGACAGAACAAGACAGAGAGACTGATAGACAGAGAGAGAGATATATTAGAGAGATACAGTAGACATACTAACAGACAGATGGAGGAGATAAAATAGAGAATAGAGACCTGGGAGAGACTGAAGCACAGACTGATAGATGGAGAAGTAGAGTAAAGAGAGAGAGAGAGCAAGACAGAGAGAACAAGACAGAGACTGAGAGAGACAGAGAGACTGAGTGACAGGCATATTAGAGAGCTATACAGTAGATATACTAACAGACAGATGGAGGAGATAAAGTGATAAAGTGTTAAGGGACTGATGGACAGACTGATAGATGGAGAAGTAGAAGAGAGACAGAGAGAGAGAGAGAGAGAGAGAACGAGACAGAGAGACTGATAGACAGAGACAGAGACAGAGATATTAGAGAGATACAGTAGACATACTAACAGACAGATGGAGGAGATTAAGTGATAAAGTATATTCAGAGTACATGAAAAGCGACAGAATAGAGACAAGCGAGTAAACTGATAGACAGAGAGAGATAGAGAGAGAGAGAGATACAAAGAACAGACTAACAGACAGATGGAGGAAAAAAGATAAAGTCTAAGTCAGAGCTACACTGACCAACAAATTAGAAAGTAAATGAGAGAGAGCAAAAGAGATAGAGAGATAGATAGAGATAGAGAGATAGATGGGTGTGCTATGAACACACCCACACACACACACGCACACACACACACACACACACACACAAACTGTCTCTCACTTACACACTTACACACACACACACCTGCATGCAAATATGCACGTATATAGACACGCATGCAAATATGCCGGGACACACTCATACATGCACACAATGCATATTAGAACATCTGTCCCCTGTGTGTGTGTGTGTGTGTGTGTGTGTGTGTGTGTGTGTGCACGTGGCTTTGTTTGCAAGAGGGATAAAGAGAGAAGCTGAGGACACCGGTCTTCAATCCACTCTACTCGCATGCCTCGTGGTTAACCTTGCATGACCCCCACAGAGAGTCCATTAGCACAGCAACATTGTAAGAGCGCTACAACAACTGCCCAGGAGCGTACTGTAACACCACAACAAGCTCATAAAAAGCCTACTCATTTGCACATTAAGCCATATACTTATCGAATGTCAAATGTCCTTAAAGGGACACCATACCACCAATGGCCACTGCTGCCATTTACACTATTCTGATATGGGGCTCAGAATACCACCATTACGACAGGAGGTCTCTCGTGACTGACAGGTTGCTAAGTCATTCTGACTGTATGTACTAGATTCAAAAGTTAATTATTTAATAAAAAACTTTAAATCAAATTTTAATCACTGCTGCCATCAAAGAAATTACAATGCTCTGCCCACAACCTTAGTTCATTAGCATTCCATGGGCAGCATTGGACAAAATGATGATTCCTTGACCTTCAAATTCCTCTACTGACCAATCAGAATAGAATATTACATGGAGAAGGCATATTCTGTGTATTTATGAAAGTGCTGAAAGCTTCAGACAAAGTTTCCCAGATGCCAGCAGAGGGGAGGAGAGAGGAGGATAAAAGAGGGGAGGAGAGGGAAGCAGAGAGGAGGAGAGAGGATGAGAAAAGAGGAGAGGAGAGGAGGGGAGGAGAGGGAAGTAGAGGTGAGGAGAGAGGATGAGAAAAGAGGGGAGGAGAGGAGAGGAGGGGAGGAGAGGAGAGGAGAAAAGAGGTGAGGAGAGGGGAGGAGGCGAGGAGATGAGACGGGGGAGAAAAGAGGTGAGGAGAGGGAAGGAGAGGACCAGAGGTGCTGAATAAAACATGTGGCACAACCAGCACTGCAGGGGGGGGGGGGGGGGGGGGGGCAGCACAGACTTCCAAACAGGTAAACTGAGGACGCAGCCGGGCACAGACACGCACCAGGGGGGCTGGATGGTTACCCTGCCCAGCTGAGGGCATGAACCTCCACTGGCAAACACATACCCTCTGTTATGGATGCTGCACCACACACTGATGGAGCTAGGGGGACATACAAGCAAAGGGCAAAGGGTCAGCCCATAGTGCTGTCTAACACAGTCTGCAGTGTGACACCTCTGATGTGTCTGAACACATATATTGGATCTGCAACACTATGGTGGTGAGTGACGGCTCTTACTTAAAGCACTAACATTTTAATGATGTCCTCTGCTCTGGGAGAGCATTTATAAACAATGCTGTTTCTTCTTTAGCAATCCACTGACCTATTACAGCCAACAGTGTGGCTTCATTAAGCCGGTCTCTATAAATAAAAGTAGTAAACGTAGTAAGGGGGCGATTAATTACAGTGACTGTGGAGTTAGACCGTGGCCCGTCTTTGGCAGGGAGCCTATACCGCCACGTGACCTTGTCCCGCCGTGCTGCTATTAGTGTAGCCGGGGGTAGGGCTCACTCGAGTAATTACCTCCTCCTTAAGACACTGCTAAAGGGCTGTCTGAAAGATGTTCTACGGGATTCTAACCGACAGGAACAGGAACCTCACTTCCACATTGGCTGAAAGCAACATTATGGCGGCGGTGTGTTAGAACGATGGAACTCCTTTAGTAATACAAGCACATAATTGCCTAGAGTATTTCTACAATACATTAAAAAAACATAGACACTTTGCTCTTTGGGTGTCCTTTATGCTGGCTGTTTGGCTAAAATTCCATATTTCAGTTTTTACAACAAACACAATACACACAAATATACAAACATATGGAGCGATTTTCCACTTCTGCTTTTGCTTTTTTGGTATTGTATTGCACAATCAGATTCGATATAATCTTCAAATAGATTTTGTTAAAGGTCTTATGAGGGGCACATAAACACATCTGTCCTTTTTTGCACTATGTAGATCTAAGTCAGACCACTCTGTGAAAATGTAAAAAAAAAAGGCTTAACAGCAGAACATCGCTAATGATGTTACTAAAAGACGGCTAGTTATAATGATAAGCAGGCTTTTATCACTGCTATTTCACCTCTAGGTATATATGGAGCGATTTCCCACTTTCTGTGATTTTGTTTTGTTTTGCACAAGCCCATTTGGTATGATCTTCAAATAGATTTTGTTAATGGTCTTGTGAAGGACACATGAATACATCTGTTCTTTTTTACCTGCATTGCAGGCTTTGCACTATGCAGATCTAAGTGGCTTTGCATTATGTAGATCTAAGTCAGACCACTCAGTGGAAATGTTAAAAAAGCCAAACAGCAGAACATCACTAATAATGTTACTAAAAGATGGGCTTTTATCAGTGATATTTTACCTCTTGGTGTACTTTGCAAGGTTCTGCATCAGAGATGGAAATTGGCACCAGCCACCAGCCAAATGCTGGTAAAATGCAAAAGTGGCTGGTAGATTTCGGACACAGAATGATGACTTGCTGTTGAGTGGCTGGTGAATTTTACATAGAATTTTACATAGAATTTTACTACTTATTTGTCACTGGCTGGTAAAGGTTCACATTTTGTAAAGTTAATTTGCATCACTGTTTTCACATAGC
Source organism: Setipinna tenuifilis (assembly GCA_030347295.1). NCBI lineage: Eukaryota > Metazoa > Chordata > Actinopteri > Clupeiformes > Engraulidae > Setipinna > Setipinna tenuifilis. The sequence goes on along the minus strand of CM059268.1, from coordinate 5,256,260 downwards.
TATCCCACTACTCTCAGTTCAACACTTCATAATGCTCAAGATATGTATGTTCGAAGTTCATGGAATCTGCTGTTGCCTCCTCAGTATCATTACTAGCACAGTCCAGGACCAGTTTGTACAGGCAAATTCTCTACAGACATGCAGCGCTAATGAAGCTTTTTTCCCCCTTTTTCAATGTCAATCAAGGACAAATCCCCTTTTCATGACACAAAATGGCCAGCCATCCGAGCAGCACAGCTATCTGCCACGATCAAACGACTGCCACCAATTATCACAGACAAAAGTTCGAGTGAACAGCTCCTTCACGTCACACAGCATGTGAATAGAAGACAATTTGTGCTATTATGGTAATCATCACATGATCAGTGCCACGGGTGAATTATTGAACCAGGCAGATTAAAAGACATGGAAGCTAAATGAGCACTGCTTCCCTGCGTCGTCTCTGTGCTGTATCTTCCTATACCTGCCCTGAAGAGTTTAATGTGTTACTTCCTTATCTCACGACACGCCTTTTCAAATCTAACCTCTCCTCCTCCCTCACACTCCATCACTGTGACGGCTGCTATCAACACACAATGCTACGCTACGCTCTGCTCTGCACTTATTCAAATGAAGCAGAGCTTCGTTCCCAAGCCTCATGCCCTACTCACAACCACAGCAGGTACAAGCAGCTGCCTGGAAACATTTCTGTTTCCTGCCAAAAAATAAAAAAAAAACGCTTTAATTTATTCTGTTAACATCAGACAGGTGTCATCAGAAGGGATGAATTAACAACTGACATATTAGCAAGACATACTCAGACATACAACATTTTTGACAGGTAAGCAAAGTGGCATTCATTTACAACCAGACAGACCCAATAACACCACTCAATTAATACTCCTCTGGATCATGTAAAACAAAAAAACAAAATAACAAAAAATCAGAACATTTTTGGTCAAATGCTTTGCACAGACTCTAGCTGTAAACTGTGCACTTGTGCTGTGATGTTAATGCGTGAATGTTAAAGCAGAACAAACACCCTCCTGTGACCAGCCTGAGGTGGTTTGTAAAGGATGTGTTAATTCTCTGTGGACATTATACGGGGAAGAGGAAGAAACAATTCAAAGCCGTTCTCTCTCTTGATGTACATGTATGTTTAGCTTCATGTATGTATGTGTAATGTTGGATTACTTCTTACATAGTGGCATGTTTCAAAACCAGTGCTCCTAAGCAGCATCTGACTGACTCTATACCTACCTTTTCAATCTAATCTAATGTAAACTACCATTATATCCAGACAGCTGCTTTGAAGGGGTAATATGGAACTTGGACACAAGTATTCTGATATGCCGACTGTTAATATTGGCATCAGTGTACACAAATGGCATAATATACATTATAATGTCACAGTGACAATGACATAAAATGACTTGTGTATGGTCAGGCCAAGCTGGAGGTTAAAATTTATCAGTCAGCAAAACACACTACAGCAGTTAAAGAATCACCACTCAGGTTTGTGAGATTTACTGTACTGCCCACACATCTGGAAAGCCTTAGATTGGGTCTAAAAACAGTTATTCCAGTTGGGGCTAATAACTTCCACCAGAAATAAATGCCCCCTCTGTTTCCCAGCAAAGCTACCACATTTGATACTGTAATAGCACACAAGTCAAACTCCAACTATGGGTATGACTCTAAAAGTAGCATAGCGTTTGAGCTAAATTATGGATGATCCTTACATAAAGGGGAGGCAAAGAGGCTGAATAAAATATCATGACTAAGAAGACTAAAAAGAACAACACTGTTTTCACAATGCTAATGCTTTGGTAGTGATCCTCTTAGGTAATGTAAGTATTTCTGTCAGCAGCAGTGGAAAATCAGCAATTACTGTGTTGTTTTGTGCTGTTGCATAATGCATAACGAGGCAATGACTTTCTGTCATCTGACTGCTGCTGTGTTTTTCCCTGCTGATGTCTGGCTGGTCTCTGTGAGGTAACTCCCTGTGGGAATGCTGTTGGTCCATTCAGCTAATGAGGGAGGGACTAGTAAATATGATGACTAAATCACAGCTAAATGAGTGTGTGTGTGTGTGTGTGTGTATTTGTGTGTGTGTGTGTGTGTGTGTGTGTGTGTGTGTGTGTGTGTGTGTGTGCATGTGTGTGTGTGTGTGTGTGTGTGGGGGGGGGGGGGGGTTCATTTCAAAGTGTCTTTGAAATTAATCTTTGCAGGTTGAAATGTCTTCTTTATAATAATACCAGCCATAATAAATAGTAAATTCGCCATTAACTAACAGTACTGCTAAGGTTAAAAGATTCATTATCAATTATTAACAATCATCAATAAACTATTTATTGTGGCCTTTTAGGCCTTTGAAGAGTGAATTATTTTACCCTGTTGTTTTAGAATTCTCCATGAACATTCTATAGCTCTCATACATCTCTATGTAAAAATCCCCCAGAGTATTTGTTACATCATAGAGGGAACTTTCAATTTTGCAAAGGTTTAGAAATATTCATTACCAATTATTATTAATCACCAATAAACTATTTATTGTGGCCTTTTACAGAATAAAAAGTGTTAGCTAATCATTCCGTAAGGAATATCATCTGTGTAGAAACTGACAGGACCAGTGTGGTGCATTTACCAAACGTCAAGAGCAGTGACACCACCCAGGCCTTAAACCCAGGTCTACAGGGTACGGTGTGCCCCGAATGCAATGCCAAAGAGCCAGGCTCATTGGAAAGGCCATCAGAACACAACCTCAACCCTTATGATAGCAGTGTATCACACTACAGGTGTACAGGACATGTGTAACCAAGGTCATCCTGCATAGTCCAGACCCAGTCTCGAACCCGTGAGGAGGTGTATGAATCTCTCGCATGATGTATACAT
>CM059268.1:5230886-5235886 GCA_030347295.1 Setipinna tenuifilis | reverse complement strand
TAACACACAGATCCACAGTCATAGTCACACACTGGCTGTGGATGGGATGTGCTAATTATCTTTTTTCTTAGTACTCCACAGTCTAACACTGGCTGCTGAAGACACGACACTCTCTTGCCCTAGGACGCAAAACTGAGAGAAAGAGAGGGAAACAGAAAGAGAGAGACAGGAACAGAGAAAAACACTGAAGCCATTAGCCACAGTGATACTGCAGTCACACTGCAAATCACCCAACTTGTTAATCTGCAATACTCGTCAATTTCGAAAAGACCATAGATTTAGTAGTTCGTTATTCGCTTCATTAAGCACACCGAATGTTTACATAACCCTGACTTCTGTTAAAATAAGGTCTTAACATCTCAGATTAAAATCAGCCACCAGTGGGCTATGTTGTTTTAACGAGACACAGGACAAGATGTTATGTTGCTTGTGCCGCTGTATAGAGACCTCCCACAGCAGCCAAACAAACCTCTCAGTGTCAGACGCACTTGCCCAAAACCACTCACAGGGTGCTAGGGTCCAACAAGTATACTAGTAATAAAAACAACACCAAAACCGCCTTCATGAATATTTCACTGGGTTTGTCGAGTGGATACTTTTACTCTTTGCCGCTGCTCGTTCACATTAGATAGAGGCTGGAGTGGCGTCCAGCATCCCACACCTCCCCTCCCCTCCATGCACACTCACACTGACTGAACTAGGACACATGTCAGAGTGAGAGACAGCCACAGACACACCTCAAGAAACAGACATCCCAAGTACACACATCCCTTTTCTATTTCTCCGGGGGTCGACCTCCCCCTCGGGAGTCTTCTGCATTTGAGAAGTGATTCCTGGATACCTGCGAATAATACAAAATCTCCTCCAAATGTCTTAATTAGGAGAAGTGACAGATGCGGCAAGGGACCAGGAGGCAGGCGGAGAGAGGGAGGGAGGGATAGGGAGAGGGACAGTGACAGTCCTGTGTAGTATTTTTTGCAGATGTGTGTTGTTGGGGATGCATTGTTGACCTCCCTGAAATGAGTTTCTACAGGCTTTGATGCCTGAAGATATAACTTCCTTCAGGCTTTGATGTCTGAAGATACAACTTCAGCATTACTGAAAGACTTCATCACAACAACCACAACTGAATGCTATTCCAAACCGATAAAAAAAAACATTCATGAACGATTCTTCCTCCTTTTAAAGATAAGTCAGCTAGTAAGTTAGTGTTTAGATTATATTCTCATGTCCTTTGATAGTAATAGCTTGATCTAATGATTGACAACTTCCTGATTCTAAAAAATCAGAATTGTGGTGGTGCAGGTTTGGTATCACCATTGATGTGGAAAATAAAAATTTGTGAAAATCTCACACATGGCAGAATGAAAACTATCTTTGTGAAAAATGAAATTGGTTGGAGAAATTGAGCTCAAAATTGCTATGGACATGTCCCTACCCTCCATACCATAAACTACACCCATGTTGCAGTCATTATGCCACTTTGTCACTTAGAAAGCAGCCAACCTGGGCTCAATGTCCTAAGATGGTTTAAATTAATAGTATCTGTTAAAAACACCCTTTGGCTAGACTTTCAACTGGGCCAGAGCCCTCCAGAGCTCAGTTCCACCTCTTCACCTCGGCAATACAGCCAGCTAGAGTTGAGCTCCCTGTGCTACGGCATTTCTACTAGTCTAATACAATAGAGTGAGATATCGACCACTGTGAAGACAGAAGGGCTCCCGTTCCTTATAAAAGCCAATTTAATCGCTGCCTTTGGGCGCTGCTCAGGAAGAGCCGTAGCGGCCTCAGCAGTGCTAACGACACTGGCAGTGCTAAGGGACCTTCTCCTGCAGCCAGAGCTCACAGCAGAGCTAACGTGTGTGTGTGTGTGTGTGTGTGTGTGTGTGTGTGTGTTTGAGTGTGTGTGTGTGAGTGTGTGTGTGTGTGTGAGTGTGAGTGTGTGTGTCTGAGAGAGAGACAGACAGAGAGAATAAGAGTGTGTATATGTGTGTGTGATGCTGCCAGTGCTAAGGGACCTTCTCCTGCAGCCAGAGCTCACAGCAGCGCTAACGTGTGTGTGTGTGTGTGTGTGTGTGTGTGTGTGTGTGTGTGTGTGTGTGTGTGTGTGTGTTTGAGTGTGTGTGTGTGAGTGTGTGTGTGTGAGTGTGAGTGTGTGTGTCTGAGAGAGAGACAGACAGAGAGAATAAGAGTGTGTATATGTGTGTGTGATGCTGCCAGTGCTAAGGGACCCTCTCCTGCAGCCAGAGTTCACAGCTTAGCTGCGGCCCAGACACCGTGCCCAGACTCGCCGCCCTCATCATCTACAGTAACATCCCACTGAAGTCTCCACAGTCGAGCACTGACCCACATAGACACCGTGTAGCCAGCACTCTCTGCTGCCTCGCTCTGCACACTGTACTGCATCTGCCAGCCAGGGCTGTGAGACTCGGCCCCTTTGTAGGATACGGCTTCTTCTGAATCACTCACTAAACGAATCCAAGGGTTTGAGAGTTACTTAAGTCAGTAATTGGCAGATTTACTCATGCTCTGTATGTGACTCGAGGAGTACTAACCCACGATTCAGATTCAGTTGCATGCTTCTGATTTCAGAGAAAGTTAACTGGAAGAGGATTCACTCATTACCGTATATGCTTTGGGAAGCATAAACCCACTTGTGTGAGTGACTCACGGTGTAGTGAAGACTACATGGGTTAAAAGGCATCCAAACCTGCAGAAACTCAACACACCCGTCCCCTCCACCCGACCTTTGGGTGGTAATGGAAACCTCAGATTTGCTCATTCATTTCGCATTGACATGTCTCTCACCACCCAGCTGGATAATAGACTTACATTGGCCACCATTCTAGCCAGTCATGCTGTCTACCAGTTGGGAGACACAGGCATTTGCCTGAATAATTTACCACAGTGCATTATGGGCCAGCACCAAATGCACACTTTAAAGTCTGGACCCGTGAGGAAACAACCAAAGCAGTCCACCACAGTGAAGTGCACCTACAAAACATTGGGCAGACTACTTCGTTTGGAACACTAGAAAACGTCCGCAAAGACATAATAAGGAAGAATAAGATACTGAGAAACGGGAGAGCAGATCATTTGTAAGGTCTCTTATCTGCAGACAGTTGAGACTGCAGCTAGTAATACAATTAGGGTCCAGTGTGGGCTTAAGTGAATGCCTTACAAAGCACAAGACTGATCGGGTCAGACCGGCCAAAGATTATGTCCAACTGTATGGATCACTGCCCGCCTGAAACAATGAGGTTAGGGGCCTTTGACTTTTATCTTATCGCATCTCGCATAAGAAAAGTTCCTAAAGAAGAAAGTTACAAGCAAATAACTCCATTTTGTAATTTAAATGGACGTGAATTGGACTAATTTAAGGCAATGATTGTGGCTCTGCAAAGGAGAACTGAAGTTGGAGTTGGGAGCTGAGTCAGCACCATGGACAGCAGCAGACGGCACTGCGGTGTGGTGGACTTCAGAAAAGAGAGGAGCAAAGGGCAGAGGGCAGAAAAACCCAGAACATCAGAGAGGACAAGAGAGATAAAGAGAGTAGGGGGGCAAGAAAACACCCTGCAGAGAAAAATACCCCTGTGCTGTGTTTTCTGAGTGTATCATCACCCCCTTGGTCTGCCTCCTATCTGACCCCTAGCAAGTGATGTGTGTGTGTGTGTGTGCGTGTGTGAGTGTGTGTGTTTGTCTGAAAGAGAGACAGACACACAGACAGAGAGAATAAGAGTGTGTATGTGTGGGTGTGTGTGTGTGTGTGTGTGCCTACCTGGCAGTGAGTGTAAAACCCGAAACAGCACTGCATATATTTGTACTTTAAACTCTAACCTTTTGTTTTTCCTCTATTTGGTCACGAACACACACGCACACACACACACACACATAGTTGGACTGTGGGTATAGCAATGATAGCGCACATCCACACACACACACACACACACACACACACACACACACACACACACACACACATACACATACACTGTAGGAGTGTAGACACAACGATGATAGTGCACACACAAACACACACACACACACACACACACACACACACACACACACACACACACACTCCCACACACACACACACACTCCCACACACACACACAGGCATGCATGATGTGTTCCCCTTCACAGTCCATGTCCCAGCATGTAGATTAGACGAGGTAGCGAATGAGAGAGTGAAAGTGAGGGACCTCCGTGAGGCTCGCCCATAAATCACAGGCCCCAGAGGGAGAGGGGGGGTGGAGGGCCAGGGCCGGGCCCAGAGGGAGAGAGGGGGTGGAGGGCCAGGGCCGGGCAGGCCATGCGTGTCCACAGGTACTCCATGTGCCGACACGGCCTTACACAGCGAGGTGGGGCGTCCCCTCTCTCCCTCTCCTCTCTGGACACGGGGGCACTACAGGGGGACTTTAAAGGCTGGCCATGAGTCCTGTCCGCTGGGTAGGGAGTCTGTCTCATCACGTAGAAATGATGTGTGTGCGTGTGTGTGTGTGTGTGTGTGTGTGTGTGTGTGTGAGTAAAGTGGGGCACTGCGGGGGGACTTTAAAGGCAGGGCCATGGCTCCTGTCCGCTGGGCAGGTAGTCTGTCTCATCACACAGAAATGTCACATTGTCCTCCTCGCTTGTCTGCGCATCCCTTTCATCCTGTAGCCGCTGGGCTGCATCGTTTAAAACATGCTGTGGCGGTAAGGATACATAGATAAATAAATCAATAAATACTTGAAGCCCACATCTAAAGCCCAATCTAGCTTTTTTAATCTGCCAGTAGGATGGATCTGGCTCAGACCTGTTTATCAGTGGATGCTAATCCTTTATATGTGTGTGTGTGTGTGTGTGTGGGTGTGTGTGTGTGTGTGTGTGTGTGTCTGTGTGTGTGTGTGCACGCGTGCTTGTATGTTGCTAATGAACACAGATTCTGTGGGTGTTTTTGTGTGTGCAAGTGCACAGGCACAGATGTCAGTGTTTTAATGTCTGTGAAAAAGTATGTG
>CM059268.1:5208386-5218386 GCA_030347295.1 Setipinna tenuifilis | reverse complement strand
ATACATACAGGGGGGTGCATGTGTCTGAAAAAGTTTCCTGGAGCAGGGACACTACAGACATACATACTCCCATATAGGCACAGAGAAAGAGAAAGTTGGTTTAGTGATTGTTAGTTTTGTTAGTTTTGTTACACAAAACTACAATTAGGAAACAGGTAGATATAAACCCTCCGGCTGTTAAATGATAACAGCCCAGGTGATTACCAGCAGGTGAGGCAGAAGAGAAGAGCCCTTAAAGTAACAGGCGTGGAGGCAGGAAAGCCCTCTCCTCCTCATCCAAAAGTATGTTTTTCTGCAAAGTCCTTGACAAAACTGAAAAACAGCTAAGCTGTCAGGAGAGGGACCTTCAGCTGCTTTGGAAGCCAAATGTATTTTATCTAAACTATACTATAAACGGAGACACTCAGGGAACCCAGCTTAACCCAAAAGGAAATGTTTCTTCTCACTTATGTAAAGACAGGTCTCTGTTCTATTGCTTTTATATTAGCTTTTTGTTCTTTTTAATATCTATGTGTATAGAGCTTTTGGTTCTTTAATGTGAAAGGGGTCTGCAAAAAGGGGCTTCAAATTTCCTCCAAAAACTCATGTGACAAATTTAAACATTACTATTGGTTCTCATAGGACCCGACCTCTTTTTCAGTGCACCACATCATAAAGGGGGAAGTAATTTGTGTGTGTAGAAGGAATTTAATGGGTTTGTTGACAAATAGCGACATTATACCATAGAGGGTTAATATCTATGTGTATGTAAGTTTGAGTCTGCTTAAGTGTACATAAAGACATCTAGATTTGTTATGTATTGTATTCCTTATCCTGTGTGTACGTATTCAAGATGGCAAGCACTCTGAATTAAGATATATTAAGAGTGACTGTCTACCAAATATTCACTTTACACAGTCATGATAAGCACAGGATAAGACTCTCTGGGTGTGTGTGTGTCAGCAATAGAGACAGAGAGAGAGAGAAAGTTTGTGTGTGTGTGTGTGTGTGTGTGTATGTGTGTGTGTGTGTGTGTGTGTGTGTGTGTGTGTGTGTGTGTGTGTGTGTGTATAAATGTGTGTGTATGTGTGTGTGTGTGAGAGAGAGAGAGAGAGAGAGAGAAAGAGACAGAGACAGAGACAGAGACACTGAGATGGAAAGAGCATAAATGTGCCACTAGTAATAATGATAATTGATACAAGTGGGTTTGGCGTTTTGCCCAGAAACAATAACTGGCTCCAATAAGAGTAAATGGCACACAAGTAAGTGGGGGAGTAAACACACTGATCAGCGCTGGTGCGGAGATGGCACACAACGATTAGCTACAAGAGCAACGCAAAACACACTCACTTCCTCCTCTAAAGAGAGAGTGTCTGTGTGTGTGTGTGTGTGTGTGTGTGTGTGCACTCCAGTGTCTGATGAATGGCTTACGTTTGCCACATCGCTGTTAAGGGATTTTTGGGGAGCATATTACTGCTGTCGTGGACTTTATCTTTTTCATTTGCAAAGAGATTAATTGTGGTCATCCCTCAACCTCTGAGTATGCTAGCATTGCCATCCTCTCATCCTCATCCCCAGTCTATCTGTCTGTCTGTAGTCCTCTGTGGTCATCCCTCAACCCTGAGTGTGCCAGCGTTTCCATCCTCTCATCCCGCCCCATAGAGTGTCTGTCTGTGTGTCTGTGTGTCTGTCTGTAGTCCTCTTGAGGGAGAGGGCTTCACCTCCTACTGTAGTCATCCCTCAACCCTGAGTGTGCTAGCATTTCCATCCTCTCATCCTCATCCCCAGTCTATCTATCCGTCTCTAGTCCTCTGGAGAGAGAGGGCTTTACTGCCTAACATGCTGCCCCATAGTATTTGTCTGTGTGTCTGTATCTAGTCCTCTGGAGGGAGAGGGCTTTACCTCTTAACAGCTGCTCCAGACAGATGGTGTGTTTACCATCAGTGGAGCCCACTGGCCACATTACTGCACAGACGTGGACGATGATGGCCTACTGTACTGTGGCAAACAGAGTCGTGACCTCCAAGGCTTTCACTGCTGCTGTCATCACACTCAAGCGTGTGTGTGTGTGTGTGTGTGTGTGTGTGTGAACAGTAAAAACCCTCTATTTTGTCAGAATAGACACACATACACATACACACACACACGCAAATTGTTAAAAGTTTTAGTCCAAGTAAGTTTCTGTGTGTGTGTATATGCACCTGCTTGCACGAGTACAGACAGAGACAGAGACAGAGGCAGAGAGAGGGTTATCTCACTGCAGCAAAACTCTTTTTATTCCATTTCTCCTCAAGCACATTCCCCATGCGATTATAAAACTTTATTTATGAATATAAAATAACAACACAAAACTTTCTGTGCTAGTGGTATTGCTCCCCTCTTTCTGCCCTTCTCTGCCCTCTCGTATTTTGTTAGTCTTCCTCTTTTTCTTTCCTCCCCTCTTTTTCTCTCTCTCTCTCTCTCTCTCTGTCCTCTCTTTCATCGAGCACACATCCCTTCAGCAGACGAGGGAGAAGGCGTGTAATGTACAATGTCTTTGGGAGGATTGTTTTCACAGACACACTCATACACACACACACACACACACACACACTATTTGTACACACCTCTACATGCACACATACACACATACAAACACAGTCTCTATCTCTCTCTCTATCACACACACACAAACAAACACACCCGTACATGCACTCATATACACAAGCACACAGACACACACATACACACACACACAGACACACACACACACACACACACGCACACATATACACACACACAGCACACACACGCACACACACACACACGCACACATGCACTCATATACACAAGCACACAGACACACACATACACACACACACAGACACACACACACACACGCACACATATACACACACACAGCACACACACGCACACACACACACGCACACATATACACACACACAGACACACACAGACACACACACACAAACACCTGTGTCTTCTTTAAAGTGGGCAGCCTCTCTGCAGTCAGGTGTCAGACCGGTGGGGCGTGACCATGTGCTGCCCAGCGGGGGCCTGCGTGACAGAGGGACCCATGTCGCTAGCCGCTAGCCTCCAGCGGCGCTAGCAGCCAGCACACCAATCCAAAAATACCAGCAAGGTGAAACACTAGTCCCACAGAGAGCCAGAGAGCACAGACACTAGCAGACTAGCAGGGCCAGCTCAGAGTCATCCACACACACACAGTCCAGTGACATACTATGGAGCATACATGCTACTGAAATATAGTAGGCCTATATATAGTGTGGTTTTTTGGTATGTGTGTGCATGTTTCTGTGTAATTGTATTCTTTATGATGTCATTAATGCATTTAGGCTAATACTCATTACACATACATTATCGTCCTCATATCGTTACTCAAATTCACCAGTGAATGCAATCTGCATGGCTAATGCATCTGTGTGTGTGTGTGTGTGTGCGTGTGTGTGTGCGTGCGTGCGTGCGTGCGCGTGTGTGTGTGTGTGTGTATGTGTATCTGTATATGTGTGTGTGTATGTGTGCGTGCGTGTGTGTGTGTGTGTGTATGTGTATCTGTATATGTGCGTGTGTGTGTTTGTGTGTATGTGAGCGCGCGCGTGTGTGTGTGTGTAAAGCCATCGGCGTGGTTATCTAAGAGGGCAGGTGGCTGGGACGATGCCGAGGGGTGTTGTGCAACGAGTGGACCGCTTAGCATAATGCCAAAAAACACACACTTTCTCTCTCTCTCCCTCTCCCTCTCTCTCATTCCCTCTGTCCCCTCCCACACACATCCCAGAGTCCTCCTCAGACACACAGACAGAAACACACACACACACACAGATAGCCTACACATTCACACACACACACACACACACACACACACACACACACAGATAGCCTACACATTCACACGCATTGTCCTCCACTGTAACAGGTCTAAAAATACATCCTGGAGACGTCCCATATTTCCAAATATCAATTTGCTTTCCCTGGGGGCCTCTAGCGCACTCTCGGTCGGTGTGAGCTGTGCCTTCAGGGATGTTTCTGATGAATCCATAGAAAAAAAAGAAAAGAAAAGAATGGAGGAGAAAGGAAAAAGTCCTGTGTGTGGTTTCAAAATTCACTGCTGCAACTTCTTCTGCCTGTCTTAGTGATCTATAGGAGCTTCAAAAACAGGACATGCAGGAACATGAGCCTACAGGATGTGTGGACAGGACATGAGGCCATTAAAACAGACATCTCCTGGTGATGAACCTGAACCGCTCAGTGATGTATTGACATACACGCCCATTAAAACAGACACCAGCTCTACATCAGGGACCTCAACCATTTCTGGGTATATTGGACCATTAACCCTCAGGACCACTGGAGCACATATACGACCATTTAAACAGATTCTTCCACATCGCAAACCTTAATCATTTCAGGATATACTGATGTAAAAGTCGATTTATTACGGTGAAACTGACATCTTCAAACCAATAACCTGCATCATTTTAAGACATGTTCAGTCCTGATTCAAAACCGCAATGTTCTGGTCCTGATTTAATTTTTAATTTTTATTTTCATTTTAATCCGTGAACATTATGCAAGTCATCGGTCAGTGATCACCAAATGTTTGCAGCCTGTTCCCCCATTTCCATCTCTCATTTGTAAAGGCTGTTTCCTGTTTGAGTGCACACTCAGCACTGTACCACAGCACCCAGCTGTCATCCACACAAACTCGCTCTTTTGTCTGAATCTCCATTTCCAAAAGAGATAGCTTCCAAGGTCTCTGCCCTTTTTATCATCATTTTTGTACAGATTTTTTGTTGTGTGTGTGTGTGTGTGTGTGTGTGTGTGTGTCTGTGTGTGTGCCTCTGTCACGCGCCTGTTTCCGTCTCTTATTTTGTGCCCCAGTTTGCCTGATCTCATCTAAATCCCAGGACATTTGTTCGTCTGAAGCTTGTTTTGGAACATAGTGTGTGCAGCCACTCTCTGTCACTCTGTCACAATGCCCTTTTCATCAGCCTGGGACATGCACAAAAGTGCACAAACTACAACCAGAAAAAAGCCTACAAGTGAGAATAAAACACCCTTGATAGGTTCAGTGTGGTAACCCAAGCTGTTCCAGGGGTGAGAGAACCTGGCAGACCAAAAATGTTCCGTTTCTGTGATAGTTCCGTTCCGTAGTCCCAGTCACTCTTAGCCTACACACCAGCCAAAAGATAATGAGCCAAGCCTTATAAATCAGCCTGGAGGAGCATGGGTCCTTATCTAAAATCTCATGCTAATGTCAGGTCTTCCATCAGGACATCAAGGATCAATAAAGTCCAAGAATCAGTCACTTACCTATGTCAATATATGTATTGTGGCTTTGATTTAAAAAAAGATCATTCAAATCAATCAGTTTACATATCCATACAAATGCCGCAATGCACTACTGAAGAAGCAGAGTTTTAACAAAAGCACACCAGCTTAGTGGACTAACACCTACAATGCAGACTTACTGCATTCACTGTGTGTGTGTATCTTCTTGAGAAAAGAGAGAGAAAATCGCCCACAAGGTCTTGGTTGGCAGCACCAGGCTATGACGTGACATTGAGGTTGGCATCTGTCATGGCGGTACATCTGAGGGTTGCACAGGGTTGGCACTGGATTGCATGGAGGAGAGGGTTGCACAACATACCCCCCCTCCCCGAGGGCACTGTCAGCCTGCCACCCCTACCCCAAAACCAACACACAGGCATACACACACACACACAGACACACCCACACACACACACAGACACACCCACACACACACAGACACACAAAACCAACACACTCACACACGCACACACACACACACACACACACAGCTATCCCGTGGTCCTACCTGAAGCCTGCCTGCTGGGTGTTTTCTCTTTGCTCTGGCCTCTCGCTGAGTGGCCCAAATCTGGTTTGACAGCCGAATTTATTGTCTGAGTAAACAGTTGTGAGTGATTCAATTGCATCTATTATTTAGGATACTGCTGGAGGATGCTGAAATAATATAACGCTATAAACGTCCTGCATAAACTGATAGAAACTTCCTTATTGTGGCTTATTAAAAGGACATTTTCATCCAGTGAAAGGTTTCTGTTTGTCTTTGGGGTGGGGGGTGTCTGTGTGGGGGGGTGAGATGGATGAGATTGTGCTCAAGCAGTGACTGTCCCCAGACGTCATCTGTGTTACAGCCAGAACAGAACTGGTCCCTTTGTCAGAATCGGTTTCAATCTGGGAGACTCATAACTGTTAAATCACTTTGAGCTACATCTTGTATGAATTGTGCAATAAAAATACAGTTATTATTATTATTATTATTATTATTATTATTATTATTATTATTATTATTATTATTATTATAACCAAGGCAGTAGCTACTGGTGACTGCATCAGAATCATTTGAATTTATGATAACCATAGTTATGATTTCAAGAGGCTTCTGTTTAGTACTGTCCTCTGGGTCAGAACCAACTTTTGTCTAAGATGGTCCAAAGTGGATGAGGTCTGGTCCCTGGGGTCAGAATTAGTTTCTGGCAAAGACAGCGCTAACTGGACCAATACTGGTCTCTGGACCAATACCGGTTTCTGGATCTATACTGGTCTCTGTGTGAGAGGGTCTCTAACCAGGTCAGTACTGGTCTTAGGGTCAAAGACAGCTCCTCTCTGAGAAAATCCGATAACAATGTGTTTCCCTCTGATTGCCAAAGCATGTGGCTGCACCCTCTGATAAAGATTTGATGCAGAAATAGCTTTCACACAACTTATTACTACCACTCCATGGCCCTCAGCAACCCACAAGCTGTGTGGTAAAATATAACAAGCAACTTCCATGTATTCAGTATGTGAATAACAACAGAGCCTGGTTGGAAATGGCAAAGTTGGTGAACTTGAGATGCCCGCCCACAGCCCAGCACCAGTGCAGCAACTAATTCCAGCGTTTGCAGTCATCATGACTCTGCACGGCATCACGACTCAAACTTCTCCCCTGCATCGCTCTCCCCGCAGTCCCACAGAGCGCGCTCAGTCACGGGGTGTGCGGGAGAGGAGGACTCCTGTCAAGGCTCTCACTCTCCCTCCTTCCTCTCTCTTTCCTCCCTCCTCATTCGCTCTTTCTCCTTCTCTCTCTCACTCTACCTCCTCCCTCACTCTCTATCCTTCTCTCTCTCACTCTTTCTCTGTCTCTCTTTCTCTCCCCCTCTCTCGTACTCTACCTCCTCCCTCTCTCCCTCTCCTTCCTCCCTCTCTCTTTCTCTGTCTCTCTTTCTCTCTCTCTCCATCCTCTCTCCCTCTTTCTCTCTGTCCTCCCTCTCTACCTCTCTCCCCCTCTCTCTCTCCCTCTATCTCCATCCTCTCTCTCTCTCTCTGTCTCTCCCCTCCCTCTCTCTCTCTATCTCTCTCTCTCTGTCCTCTATCTCTCTGTCTCTCTCTCACTCTCCATCTCTCCTCCTTCTCTCTCTCTCTCCCTCCGCATTGACTAGGGCTGGCCCCACCACCACTCTTAGCCTAAATAATTAACCACCCGCCATTAAAAAAAAGCCCAATGTGCTGCTGCTGCCCATGACCTACCCCACCTAAAATCCCCAGCCCCCCCACCCCACCCCCCCAACCCACCGATCGATACGAGACAGCCACCTATAAAGGAGACGAGCACACCGAGGGCTCTCTCTTATAAATACCCCACCTCTTGACACGCTCACGCCACAGCAAGGGCTCTCTCTTATAAATACCCCACCTCTGACATGCTCACACTCACGCCACGTCGCATGCTCTCTGGCTGCTGATCAATAAGGGATAAAGCCCCACCAGCGCTGCGCTGCCATGCAGCTGCCAACAGGAGCATTACCATCAGCCATTACATTAGCCCACGCTGGGAGCCTGTAGGCGGGCGTTAATGGCCCACTGAAGATCGAGACATACACTAATCTCACACAAGCGGCGTGGCACTCCCACTAACATCAGGTGCCCTGCTGGTGTCACAGGATGGGGGGGGGGGGTGAAAGAGAAAGCCCCCCCACACACACACACACAAACACGCATGGCACAGCCTGTCTGTCTCTGATGCTATGGGTGCAGAGGATGGAGCAGTGCTTTTTTTGGACAGTCCTAATTATGACTTCCTGGCTTTTTGACAACAGAAGGTCAAAAAAGAAACTGATTGTTGCACTGACTGTGTGTTTTTTAAGTTCATTTCAAGTACCTCATATTCATAGTTTGGTCCATATAACTGTAAACGTGTAGCAGTCTTCACACAACCCCATAGCAGGATTCTGAACCATGGGTTTCCACATCCCCACTAAACACATACACAGGCCAGACTGAGCCATCCAGTGACAGCAGCATTTTACTTTTAGCAGAGGCGATGACAAACATTTTGGTCACCTATGATAAAACTACTGACAGTAAAGTAAGGCCTGAGTCTGATGGCTTTTTAAAAGCCCAAACCCATTTACAGCCCATGCCCAGTGCATCTGTCTCGCACTATTCGAAACCAATTATCTGACTGGTCATTTACTACGCAAGCCACTGTGCAAGCCCGAGCCGGACCCGAGCCCAGGCAACATGATATAAATTAAGCCCGAACCCGACCAGTCCTGTTGGGTCCCATCGGGTTCGGGCAAACATCTTCAGCTGTACTCTCCACCACTACCAGCACCACCACCTGTATGTTATAACGATGTGTCCTATGCTCTATGCTGTGTAAGGGCCTCTCATTATTACCGGCCCCTGGGAGGGTCCTAGCTCTCCTCACACCACACCGCTTCAAGGCACCAGTCCTCCTGAGAGCCGCTAGGAACACAACCACACGCATCCCCACACATCCCCACGCTGGGCTATCCTTTAGCTGGACTAATGAACAGCACACACTATCCACACTGGGCCAACTAATGCAATGCAACTGTGCCTGCCGCTTACAGAGAGAGAGAGAGAGAGAGAGAGAGAGAGAGAGAGAGAGCAGCATTTCCTGCCCTGTGGATGTGGACTCAGGCTGGCTAGCCTCTGCAAAGACAAGCCCATGAGGCAGAGTGGAGCAGTGGGCTAATGGCTCTTACTGGCATCGCATTGCCATGACAGACGGATGGTCCTGCTCATGTTACATCTGTGTGCTAAGTGTTTTGCTCGGCCCAAACGCCCACCCCAAAGTCCAGTATTGGTAGCCCAGTATTGGCCCTGCATTCCCCCCTCTCCACTTCACTCCACTCCACTCCTCTCCACTCCTAACTAAATTACTCCCAGCAGTCAAGGGTCCACCTTTTCCCAAAACGGCTTGATGTGCAGACAGCCAAGTGTTTTTCCTACGCTACTTTTTCCGCAGAAACCATCCACTCACATTGCATAAGCTCTTAGTATCAATTGGCCATGCTGTCTTGATGCAACAGAGTTAACACTGTTGAAAACAAACACAGGAGTGAAAAACTGTATAGTGAGTGTTCACATATAACCTTTGGTGTAGCATCTTCAGTAGACATTGATAGAATAAGTGTAAATTAGTAATTCTGCAACAAGCCTAAATAACTAGATCCATCTTAAATCCAACGTGGGCTCCGCACTATGATATTAAAATGCCAGGAAGCACGACTTCACATGAGAGGCAGCATGATCAGTGGCACTAGCTTAGGGCAAAGAGTTCAGAGATTAAAAAACTCGGACTGGATCTAAAAAAAAACAGGTTGTTGAGTAACCTACCATTTTAGAGTATAAAAACAGTTTAAATTCCTTTCCCAAAAGTTGAAATGCCAGTAGGCGAGTTCCTGAACTCTTTCTGCTTACATTTTTGCAGAGATTAATTTTAACTGAGCGCGTAACACTAAACACCGGTCTGCGCCACAAATCAAGTCGTTCTGTCTTCTTTGACAGCAACAGCCATTCCGTGTGGTGAAAACCCCAGAGGGAAACTCTACTTTCATGCCGCATCGGAACACCAGACAAGCTCCAAGAGTGGCGCAAACAAGACGCCCGCACCAGCGACCGTCCCCACACACACACACACACCCACAGGCACAGTGTAAACACCAAC
>CM059268.1:5198386-5203386 GCA_030347295.1 Setipinna tenuifilis | reverse complement strand
CAATTTAACCACTGCCCATTACAAGTACACATTGTCACTGTCAGACCAAAGTTACAGCCTTCAATCTCCCAAATGGAAACAGACAGGATGTGGAGGCTAGAGAAAAGTTAAAAACATGGGCGCTATATTATATAATATGATAGCCTATAATATATAGACTTAAAGCATAACAAAAGATACAATTTTAGTATCTTTTCTCGTGGCTTACTTTAATAAATATATTTTAAAGTTTTTCATTAGTTTTATATATAATAAAGCAGCTTGAGGGCCAAGGCCATATGTAGTGTCTCTTTAGTGATTTGGTCAGATATACTGTCCTCAGTTTGATTTTCTTGCTGCACTTGAAGTCTCAGTATCTCACACTTAGAGACTTTCTTAAATAAATAACTTCTAACAAAGAAAAAAAACCTCTCTTTTAATAACCTGAGGGAACCTGAGGGAATTTAGAGTTAATCCTCAGTGGGATTATGCAGGCTTTTAGTAAATCATACCTGAGAACTCTGTGTGTGTGTTTGAGACCTGAGGTGGAGTGCAGATGCCCTCATAAGATCAGCCCTGCTGAAAGTGGTCTGACGCCTCTTCTCCATCAGGACCGTACCGGTGCTGGTGCCAGTGCTAATGTTGAACTAGTTCTGGTCAGAGGTGTCAATCCTGGGTTCTGAAAGTAAAAAAAACCCTGCCACGTTTTCTGTCTAACACAGGTGCCTTCACTGATTAGCTGATCTACCTCTCTTGAGTGCTTATTATGATCAGCCGATTCAGAGCTGGCTGGATCACATTTGTGGCAAGGGTTTTTACTTTCTGAACCTGGGATCGACACCTCTGGTTCTGGTCAAGCACTCGCACCAACAACCGGCACACATTTCCACAAGAGGTTTCAGAACCAAACACTGTGACATTGTGGTTCTAACTTTGGGACCAGCAACTTCAGGGAGCCATGCTGGCAGGGGTGCCACTAGAAATTGTGGTCCCCCTGAAAGAAAATAATTGTGGGCCCCCATCCCAACGATATCATAGTCTGATGTGGGCCCCTGTGAAGCTCTGGGTCCCCTGAGTCATCCTGATCTACCACCCCCCACCCCCCTTAGAGGATACCCGGCTTGCTTGCCAGAGCTAGCTTTTTGGCGCCAGCACCTGTCACTTTTGGGGCAAAACAAGCAAAACCAGTTCTAGCACTGGCACAGCTGGGCACCGGCACTGGCACTGCTATGACAAGGGCAGAGGTAGTCGCATTGCTGTGAGGAGTGGAGGACTAATAAATGTAAAACACTTTTGTGGGGTCAGTGGGTAGAGCACCTGTACCATGATGGGGACCTGGGTTCAAATCCAGCCTGGGTCATTTCCCAACCCTACCCCATCTCTCTCTCACTCACTTTCTGTGCTGCTCTTCACTGTCCTATCAAAATAAAGGCAAAAAACATACTACCTAAGACTACTTCAGAAGATATAACAGAGTTGCAGAAAAATGTAATTAATAAAACTAAGATGACTCTGTGACAAAGAGCCCTTTACAAAAAGGAGTGAGAGGGAAGATGGACTAGACTGAGCTTAGAGGTCACAGCTAATGGAACGATAGATGGAGGGAATGGTAGCCATGTTTCCTACTGAGACAGCAAGTCTGCCGCCTGATGGCAGCAGCTAAAAGCTTTGTTTTCTCTTAAAACCCACTCATTCCCATATGTTCAAGCTAATAGAAACAGCCTGTTTTTTTGCTATCACTTTACCTTTAGGCTTTAGATGACTTACTGAATTTAGCTTCTGTTTCTGTATTTCCAAACACAGTCACCTTCATCAAATTCAATCCCTAACCCTGTGACCCTAACCATAGTTTGTAGTTTTAAAAGATTTATTTACAATCTGAGTCATACTCCATCTGGGATCATCTAAGTGTGACCTGTTTTCCATTAAAAGCCAAGAGCAGCCAGGCAGAGGCTGTTTTGCTTGAGACAGTTTGGTTCTTTTAAAATCCCTGGTAAGGACATGCTAGATAGGTTTCATATTAAACACTTCAGAGAGATTGCATGCATTTTGATTAGGTCACACTAGCATTTTTGTGTGAATTTGTGGAAAAATACTCCTGGTTCAGGGTTACAGGCGGGGAGTAAAGAAGATTTGGATTATTAGGCACAACATACCTGTGTTCATATACAGTATTCAGCATCTCCACAAACCTTTGACCTCTTAGTGTATAGCCCCTATAGTAGTAGTAGTAGTAGTGGTAGTAGTAGTGGTAGTAGTGAAGATATTTATTTGTCACAAAGGAAATTAAAGTGTCCAGTAGCATATACACATATTGACATATATGACATATACACATATAGACATATATACATATGTGGCATACACACATATAATAATAATCTAATAATAATAATCTTTACCTGTATAGCACAATTCATACATACAAGATGCAGCTCAAAGTGCTTTACAGTTTGGCAAGGTCACAAAAAGACAACATTTCTTGCAGTCCAGTGGCACCGGAGCACATATATGGCAGGGGGTAGTGTAGCACAGAGACAGTGATGGCCTCTCCTTTAACAGCACAAACCCACAACCACAGGAGACTCGTTCACCCACCAGCAATGAAGTGGTCTGCATAAACCTTACACATAGACTGACCACAACATGCTTGAATAATGCATACGAAATATCCACTTGTGTACAATGTGAATGACCCCTCTAGTCAACAAATAGGCTGTGCAAACTATACAGTCAAGGAACTCTGTAGTAGAAAAAAATACTACAGATAAGATGCAATATTGATAACAAACAACTGCAATAAGATATTCATCCCGGTTCTGCTGATACGATCAGTGTAGAGCAGTGTAGCAGTAATTAAAGCATCTTAGTTTCACAACAGCAGACATGACTCCACTTCTTTGAATGGAGGCCACAGGTGTAGACACAGAGAATAGATCCAATTAGCCCTGGCTACCCCTCTACTGAGACGCCCCAGACCTCGCAGTCGCCCTCCACTGGAGCGTGGACTCGCCAGGCACAAGGGGTGGGAGGGGGGGGGCAGTCATATGAGCTGACACTGAGGCGGAACACAGAGCTAGAAGAACAGAAGACGTAGAACAGAACAGGAACACAACAAAACAGAACATAACAAATCAGAACAGAGAACAGAACTGGTCAAGAAGAGACCACGAATAGAACACGGAAATAAAGGAACTTAGGAAAATAGAACAGAGTAGAATAGAATCTGGTTGTGTGCAACTTATTGCCTATCGTATCAGGGTGGCCAACTTCAATTTCTATAAATTCCACCATTCATAAGGCACCCCCCCGCCCCCTACACACACACACACACAACCCTCCAAAGACCACTTAGATCTAAATCTAATGAAAAACCCTCTGCACTGAGATTTGTCTCCATAGGAGGCTGTAAAATGGCTTAGACATTTCAGAAGCAGCTAACCATCTAATCTCCTCCTCCCACACGCAGACCCCTGGCAGTGAATGGCCTATCTTCACAGCATATATAAAACGGCTCGGCTATCTTCATAGCATGTTGCCTATCCTCATAGCATATATAAAACGGCTCGGCTGCCATTTTAATGCTCGGCTGTCTGGGACGTGCGTATAGTCACACAGGGCCAGACATTAGACCAGACCAGACATTAAACTGGGCACTTTGTGATGGGAGATCACAGCTGGCAGACGGTGTGCTTTTAGACTCTTCCTGTCAATCTCCCAGTCAGAATGTGTCTGGGGTTGGTAATAATGATAAATAAATAATAATAAACAGTATAGACAATAATAATAAACAACAATAAACAGCATAGATAATACCAATAAACAACAACAAATAGTATAGATAATAATAAATAAAAAACATGCCTTCACATCCATCTCTATGCCTTTACCTATACCTGTAACAATCTTGTCTCCAGACCAACAGTATTCAGTATGTCCATATGTGATTCTCACAGGACTAACCCAGCTAGGTGAAGGATGTGGGTATGTGCGAAAACCTGTTCATGTTCTCATGACAACTAATTAAGTTAAATTGGCATTCATTTGGTGTTCATTACTCAAAACAGTCACCCTCCTGTTGCATGTGATGGAAGAAAAAGCTTTGCTCATCCATTACCGTACAGACATGTCAGACATGGTGTATTTCATGTGGCTATGTGGTGCTATGGTTTTGCCCCTCCCCACCTGTATTTTTGAATGGTGTGCTCATGCATTTTTTAACTTTTCCCGGAAATCCATTGGCTCCTGACACTCGACACTAGGGCGGGACAAAGGCGCTAATTATTTCATTCAGCTCACCTGGCACACCTGGCCCCAGTCTTTTCTATGCTGCATGAATAAATTACTACCTCAATCTTCCCGGCCAATCAAATATTCATTATGCGACTGCATCATTTTCCACCAACGGCACAATTAATGCTGAAACTACAAAAGACGCTTAGCATAAGAAGGCTAAGAGGGCGAGTAACGACTGCTATTCTATTGGCTTCCAGGGGCCAAAACACTCCCCCATGGCCGCTCCATGTCCTCTCCCAGCTCCACAGCTCATACAGAACTGTGTCATGGCATGATGTCTGAGATTCAATTCCAACCCTGTAGCACACAAGGGTCAAGGTTCAACATGCACAGTCCCTGATACAAGTGTATCCCCAGTGCATTCTGCTGTGACCCCCTCCACACACACACCCTCCACACACACACACACACACTCACACATACACACACACACACACACACACAGACACACACACACACACACACAGTGTTTCTTCTGCATGGTGTTTGCCCTCGCCCACCCTGGATATAAATAACATGTTGCACGTCTCTGTAAATCAACAATGGAATTATGCTTACATGTTGGAACTAATGGCTTATGCAACCACAGCCCCTTCTCTTCCCTTCTCTTCTCCTCTCTCCTCTCTTCTCTCCTCTCCTCTCTTGCCCCATGCCTCCCCCCTCAGTCATCTTCCCTTCTCTCCTCTTCTCCTCTTCTCTTCCCTTCTCTTCTTTTCTTCTCTCCT
>CM059268.1:5153386-5190886 GCA_030347295.1 Setipinna tenuifilis | reverse complement strand
ACGCCACGTTTTATGTTTTTTAATGCACCTTTTCGAAGCAATGTAATTTCGTTGTATGGGTGAAACTGTGCAATGAGAATAAAGTCTATCTTATCTTATCTTATCTGAAGCGCCAAGCCAGCGGCAGAGCCAGATTTATAGGCGAGTTTGAGCTTCTGTACTGAAACACAGCACTTCCTCGCTGTCCAGGCAGTGAGAGTCAGAATATGAATGAGCGCCGAAACTGCCTCTCTCTCACACGTCATACCGACACAATAAAAGCATACCACACGGTGCTTCTGTTGCTCGCACAGATCATCTGACCAGCCGACTGATTAATACATTCCATTACAACGTGCAGTGAAATGGATAGCATTTTAAACGATGTTCATGCAGCAGATTAGACTAAATGTCAAATCATAAAAGAATAATCACAAAATAGCTAAATAATAAAACTAATGACTAATAATTATACTGACACACACACACATCAGGCTCTGCAATGAATGAGTAAATCGCTTAAAGCAAAATATGTACAGTGCAGTACAATTTATATCCTGTACAGTTGCAGACACTGACGTTTGACACAATCACCGAACTTAGGAGATGCAGAACCACTGTTCAAATAAACAACGTCAGCACGCTTGAAGGCACGTCTTTTTAAACACAGGAAAGAGAAACAATGAATCGTAGTCTTGTTACCAGTTTGTGGAGTTCCTGCGGTGGATTCATCTGTAGTTTCTGACTGTGGATCATCGATGAACTCCACAGAACTAAACTCGCTTAACTCCGTATTCCCCGAGAGGCAGGTTGGCAGATCCGCGGAAAGAGCGCGCAGTGGCAGTGCCATAGCGCGCCTCTGGTCTCCAAACGCATGAGTGGAATCCGCTGTGGATACAACAGGCTGTGCGCATAGTGCTGGGTAAGGCATTTCAGCCCGGAGCACGGGATAGGCTCAAATAAATAAATAATGGGCCCAAAAATGAGTCATAATAGAAGGAGTTAAAACAACACCACCATCGCCAGAAAAGATGTATGTATATATTTGAACTGTTAAATTCCCTTAGATTTGTCCAGTCCTATTCTTTGATAAACAAGTGGTTTACTTTTTATGGCAACGCAGCCGTTGAAGTTTAAGTTTGTAGTTTGCTCCTTAAAGGCGGGAGGAAATTAATCAGTCCGACTGTGATTTTGGTCGCTTTTTTAGGTCTGGGACTGTGAACGCCAGAAAAATGCTCTTGAGGTGAATGGGAATGTTAGCCTTTGTCAAGCCTATATCTCTCAACATTTCTAACTGTCCATCTTATTTCCTTAAAATTAAATATCAATTTCCACACTCCCAAGAGTAAATACACTCGTCAAACATGACACCCCTCTCCATGTCAGTTTAAGCTCAATGATTTCCTCACAATGCCATAGATTTTGGTGGTCTACACCTTATTCAAGGAAAACATGGTGCTCAGTGTGTATTTGTCTGCACAACAAGTTTCAAACATTAAACCCATCCAAACAAAGAACAAGACAGCATAAAGGGTCTGGATAGGTGTTTAATTTGACATGAACACAACACAGATATCACACAACAGACATACAGACAATAAGACAGACTATAGAGGTCACACAGACAGAAAGCATAGATATAATTCTGACAGAATCAGAAATTATTATAAATATAGGAACACACAGGCCTTCCATCTGCCCCTTCAGAAGATGGCAAACGACTATCCTTCAAAAAGCCCACTTCTCATTCGGCTGGTAGCCATCATCTAGACTAAATACCAGAATACACAGATGCAAGGGGGAAAATAACACACATTTATCAGAAAGGCTGTTGTACTCAGTCCCAGGTATAGCACAAAATGTTGTCATGAAGGCTACTATGCAAGCACTCCCAAACACCGACTCCCAAATATGTAGTTCTGTTGCGTCTACTGTTATCCATCATTCTACAAAGATGAAAGAAGTGATGCACCAGAGAGTATGTCCCATGGTTAAACCCTGCCTTCATTGCAAAGCCACACCACTGAGCTTACAGCAGCGGATAGTACTTTTAGAATACAATACAAACATTTAAATTGATTACAGAGAGACATAAGAGGCATTAAACAGTTTGCCTTTATAGGAATTGCACCATAAAACACGTTTGGTATCACCTTAAATGTCAGTTTCCCAAAGTTTACACATTTCTGTTTAGTTAATATAGTGATTGATACTTGGCTACAAAGTCCTTATTCCCTACTGCTGTGACATTAGTGTCTACCCTTTTTAGATTTTCAACATTACTAAATCAATTTATCTCACTACAGTTGCTGTGTTGCATTGACTAGAAGTGTGGATCTGAGTGAATCGTGAGACTCATGTAATGCCCCAAAATCTACAAGCTAGTAAGTCAGTTACCACTAGGTGGCACTGTATTGCCAGTCCTTCTTGATACCTCTTCGGTATCTATGAAGTGCATATGATGAAACAACGCATGAGCTACTGATGCGTTTCCTTTCCCTTTATTAGTGTCATTCATACGTATTATGTTAGTGTTCCTTTCTATAGTGTGCATTTATAATTATCATTATTATAATTTTTACATTACATTATAAACCCCAATCCCCGTACTATGGTAATTTGTATCTGTGAGTATGAGTTTGTGTGTGTATGTGTGACTGCGTGTGTGGGTGAGTGCATGTATGTGTGTGTGTGCGCACACATGTGTGAGTGCATGTATGCGTGTGTGTACACATGTGCATGTGTGTGTGTGTGTGCGTGCACTACAGGGTGCTCTCTCTGGTGCTGCCGCAGGACTGCGTGTTCCTGGGCTGGGCGGTGTCCTGGGTGAGGGCCGGAGGGGTCCAGGTGTGGAGGTCCAGAAGGGCCTGGTTGAGCCGCTCCATCCACACCATACGCTCCTCCTGGGTATCGGCCGCAAACCAGCGCCTGGGCCACACACAAGGACACACATTAGGAGGACACTCATAAACGTACACATACACACACACACACACACACACACACACACACACACACACACACACACACACACGCACATACACGCGCGCGAACACACGCGCGCGAACACACACGCGCGAACACACACGCGCGAACACACACGCGCGAACACACACGCGCGAACACACACGCGCGAACACACACGCGCGAACACACACATGCGAATACACACACACACAGTCTATGAAGGATGTATTCATATGATTCTATAAACCCATACATAAATGCATAATGCATTTATAAAGTATGTAAAGAAATCATAAAATGGGTGGGCCCACAAGAAATCAGGTGGGCCTAGCCCAAAACACATAGGTTACTATTATTACTTAAACAAACAGTCAATGAGCCTTCTGACTCTGTGGGCCTGATTGACAAGCGGGTGGGGGCACAGGCCCACTCCAGCCCATCCGCTGCTACGCCTATGGTAACATCCATCAGTGATCCCCATTATAAAATGCTGTGTTGGGCTGACTGACTTGTTAAGTGAGGCAGGGTCCTCCTCCTCCTCCTGTGTGGAGCGGACCAGCTCAAAGGTGAAAGGTCGCGCACAGGAGTCCATCCTGACGGGCCTCACAGACTGGCTCTTGAAGTGCGAGAGGGGGATTCTGCCCTCTGCAGGCTACAAGGGGAAAGACATCCAGAGACAAGATTAATAAGTCGTCCCACACACTCAAGAATATTTTTGTAGCCGACCTTATAACCAGCTAAATCCTTTTGTGTGTGTGCGTGTGTGTGTGTCTGTGTGTGTGTTTTAAGTGCAGGGTTCAACATGTTATGTGGAGCTTCTCAATTAATCTAAGTGAGTTTTGCTATATGAAAAAATTCCCAAGTCTGATATGCAATGAAGAACGGCAACAAACAAAAAAATAAGAGGATAAATGAAAAATGACGTCTCTGGGCATTTAAATATCATAACCCTAGACTAAATCTCCTCTGTCTACATCATTTCCTTTCATACAATATCTATCTGTCCATCCCTTTGTCCGTCTGGATGAGAGTCTGCAGGTAACTCACCTTACTGTCTCTCTCGTTGGGGTGGTTCCAGTAGTACAGGCAGGAGCTGGTCAGCTTGAAGAAGAGGCGATGCCAGGCTCCCAGTCCATTTATATCCTTAAACATGGTCTACCAGTACAACAAGCAGACACAGTTAGGCAGGGGTACAGTACACCAACATGCAACACACTCACACACACTCTCTCTCTCTCACACACACACACACACACACACAATGGGGCTCAACCGCAAAATAACTCACACCAACTTGTAACCAAAAAAAAAAAAAAAACGGAGAGCTGATGTTTGCAACATGTATTTTAGAGAAATTTTGTAACAACACACACCAAAAAAAAAAAAAGAAGAAACATGCTCAATAATTATAACTGCAATCCCAAACTGCAAAACACACACTCACCAGGAAGCCATGGTGTTCAACCTCTGAGGTAAACTCGCTGTGGATGCTCAGGTGTATGTGTCCCTCCAGAGGGGACAGGAAGGGCACCTGTGTCAGACGGAGAGAGCCGGACACCATGTTTGCACCACATGTATTTCAGAGACAAAGATTTCTCAAATGTTTCACTCTTACTTACAATAAAACACAGAAAGAGAAGTATAAAACGTGTATGGTTGAAGCTAAAGAGTGTGTTTGTCATCTGGGTCTATGCAGAGAATGATTAAACATCTGTGCATAGACTTTCAAAGACTCCTCAGCTTTCTTTGAACACTATTTAGGCTGAACCATATCAGTGAGAAGCTATAATACTGTACAGTATATATAGCCACTGCCTCGGCAAGAGACAAGATATGTATCTTTCCCCACACTTGGAGAAAGAGAAAAAGAGGGTGTGAGTAAGTGAGAGTGTGTGTGTGAGAGAGTGTGAGTGAGTGTGTGAGTGAGAGAGTGTGTGAGTGAGAGAGTGTGAGAGAGTGTGAGAGAAAGGGGGTGTGTGTGAGTGAGTGAGTGAGTGAGTGAGTGAGCGAGCGAGTAAGAGAGTGAGTGAGTGAAGAGCGAGAGAGTGAGTAAGAGAGTGTAAGAGAGTGTAGGAGAGTGAGTGCAGGGGAAGGGAATTAGTGTGACACCTTATCCTGAAACTCATCACCCAGCAGCTTCCTGATTTTGCCATCAAGCTTCATCTAGGTGGAGAGGAGAGAAAACAGACATGGGAGAAACAGGCAAAGAGAAGAGGAGAGGATTTGGAGGGGTGGGGTTGGGATCAAAGAAGTCACCACACTTACCCCCACCAACACCCCCCTCCAAAGTGCAATACCATCACACCACAGTGTACGACACCACAATCACCTCATAAAACAAGGAGGTTAAATCTAAACAAAAAAAGACATATTGCCTAGACATGTGTAGAGACATAACAGTGATATAGTATAGTTGTATAGTTGTTGCGCTAGATGCTGTTGACAGTTTTAATGTCACACCTGAATTGCGTGGGGTATGTGGTCATAATTAGGAACGCTTACATTTGTCCCTGATGTTTGGGAACAGCTAACCATTGAACAACACAGACATTTTATTTCTGCCATTTCCGAGATCAGTCAGTAGACTGCAGTCTTACACCTCTTGTGGATCCACCCTGGCCTTTAAATGGGATTTATGATGCCTGATAAACCATCTCTGCTGGTATTTTTAACTTCCAGCCGGAAGCGTGCCAGCATGTGACTCATCGGATGTTGTTGAAACGGTCTATTGATTAGACATATGTGCCTCATATATGCCCTGGACACAATGTGTGTGTGTATGTGTGTGTGTGTGTGTGTGTGTGTCTGTGTGTGTGTGTGTGTGTCTGTGTGTGCGTGTGCACGTGCCTGTGTGTGTGCGTGCGTGCGCGTGTGTGTGTGTGTGTGCCTGTGTCACATACAAATTTTGAGCATGGAGAATAAGAAAGTGTATGTGTCGGTGTGTGTTTACATGTGCGTTTGCGCGTGTGTGTGTGTGTGTGTGTGTGTGTGTGTTACCTTGTCCAGGGGGAACTTGCTCTGGTCCAGTGAGGCCAGCGTGATCTTGTGGCAGCCCACCAGGGAGAACTTGCTGGGCCTCCTGGTACCCAGGCTGCTCGGCGTGGGGGCTGATTGGAGCACAGAAGACACGCAAGCTCGAGTCAACCCGATTTTCGTGTTTACAAAGCCAATCCTCCATCACCCATTCTAGCTCCCTTTATCAGCTAGCCATCCTCAAACTATATCCTATGCACTTTACTCCTCCCTCCCCATGCAGTTTTAGACAAACAATCAACTAATTCACTGCATGTCCTACTCTACTCGGTATGTCTATGCAAGTGACAATAAAACATCCTTGTATCTTTGTACTTCCATCACACTAAATGACAACTGAACTAACTCGTCTTGGGGCACTTTAGAGCCCAAAGCATGAAAACACACTCGACTGGAGCAGAGTAGGCTCTTAAGCCCACCGCACACTGGCGCCAACCCGAACGCGCCACACTCCGCTGCTGCCAACATTCCATTTCCAGTTTTCCATTTTTCCCCTTCTTGAAGTTCTCGGCACACAACCTCTGAACTCACTCACCCTTGCCACGGCCATTACCATTCACGAGTGGGAAAGTGGGAAACATAATTAAAAGAATGTAATTTGTGTAAGAAGTGATCTTCTTACCCTTACTGCATTCTGTCATTTAAACTGGCCCATTATATTGGAGCTGGAGGGTTAATATGCCCCATGTGTAGGTGCTTTTAAGTCTGTTTGACCAAATTCAGAATCAATAGTAAAACGTGAATTTTTAATGTTTGTTTCTGCCGAGTTAAACTGATAAAAGGAAATCTAAAGTGGAAGTAGAGTAAAGATCGCAAATAGGTGACGTAGTGGCCAGCACTTGATGGTGGCACTGATGTGTGCATAGTTAATTAATCTGACGTGGCAAAGAGATTAACACAGTCACAATCAAACAAAACACACAATGACAGAGACACACAAAACATAAACATACCATTTGCCTGCTGGTGGGATCTCTGTCAAAAGCAAGGAGAGAGATATGGCAGAGTTAGAGCAACCATGAGTGTGAACATCATTTATGTGTCTGTTAAAATGTGCATCTAGGCTGTAAAGTGTTAGCCTGCCCCAGCCCCTTGTACTTCATTTCATTTTGTACAGAGGGTTTGGCTGAGGTTCCATTGACATGGTTGTCTCAGGTAGAATGTTGCCTAACCAATCAGTGAACAGAGGGAGTGGGAGCCAGGCTAACTGCATACGTCACGACCAAACGTTAGCGATTGGGTAAAGGCAGATCCAATCGTTTTAAACTTCAGCAGACTCCACACCTCCAGGAAGAAAAACATTTCTCAATACAGCACAGCCAGAGCCTCTGAATAAAATAAAGTATGGTGCAAGGGGCTGGTGTATAAGGCTAGTGAGGTGTACCTTTAAAGTGCTCAGCAGTTTCCTGGGGGTGACCTGTGGAGACACAGAGGTGGAGAAGGGCTCATGAGATGTGCATCCACATTCATCAAACAGATATGAACAGTTTAGGTGAACACGTTTTTGAACATTTTGGTGTAACAAATGAATGAACCCTAATCCACAGGCCAGTGTCACTGTATGCCTGGTGACTACATTCCAGTTAGCAGACACTTTTATCCAAAGCGACTTACAAAAAAAGGTAGTAATGTACTGTAATACTTCCTCCTCAGAGATTATGCTTATGTTTGCAAATGTTCACCAAGAACACAAAAAAAAAAAACACAAAACCTTTGCAGACAGTAAATGACACTTTACCCGTGTTTGCAAATTTTAGTGCAGCTCCAATGAGGCACCACACACACACACACACACACACACACACACACACACACACACACACACACACACACACACACACACACACACACACACACACACACACACACACACACACACACACACACACACACACACACACACACACACACACACACACACACACACACACACACACACACACACACCAAACTGATGGTGTTACACTGACCCGCTGCTTGTTGTGTTTGCGGTAGGTCTGCATGCTGTCATCACACAGGGAGTTTGGGGTATCTGACTGCACACACAAACCACACAGAAGAACACATGAGGGAGAAAAAAAAACAAAACACAAAACAACAGACAACACCGCAAAATAACAGTGATGGATGCGACTGAGGGACTATTAAAAGACATTAGTCTGACTGATGCGTAAGTGCCTAAGTGCATCACTTTGTTAGCCATTGTGTTAAATTTTAGCGCCTGTGATGCATTGCATTTAAAATGTGCAACCGCTGCACAGCGCCTCATGCCAGCAGCCCCATCAGCATGTTGGAATGTGGAATGCGGACTGCACTCAAACACTCAGACAAGCACCATCACTCACCTCCCTATGCCAACTGACAGCATGGAAAATATCTAATTGCGTTGGCAATTTGACATGCAAGATACAGTATATATATATATATTTTTTTTTTGAAAGTCCAGAGGTCAAAGTCCAAATTTCAGTGTTATGAGATGATTGAATGAGCTTGTCAAGTGCATTAGATGCACAGTATTCCTGAGGTTTACTGTGTAATGGGCAAGGGTGGGATGATATGAATATAAAAATCCTAGTGGTTGTGAGTTGTAAGATACATGATTAATCACTACAAATGATTCATTTGGATTCATTTGGGAAAAAAAATAAATGAGCAGTCCTAAAGACAAAATGTGTGAAGCTCCATCACCACTTACCATGCTGTAGACCTCAACATCTATTTCAAAGGTAGAGCGGACATCGTGTCTAAAATAAAGAAATAAATAAAAAATAAAAGGTTAGCATTTTCACAAGGCCTTCTGTATGACATATTACACCTGCATGAATGGAATGCACAAAATTGTTAAATGAGAACATTTTTTTTGAGACCCGTTCCAACTGTGTGACCTCTACAGATGTGTACACCCCTGCTCCAGATGCAGGTAGGACTGCTCCAGGTGTGTCTGTGTGTGCGTGTGTGTGTGTGTGTGTGTGTGTGTGTGTGTGTGTGTGTGTGTGAGTGCTGCAGTGTGTGTGTGTGAGTGCTGCAGACTGCTGTGGTGTGTGGAGGAAGCAGGAAGCAGACTGTGTGCAGGACCCAGACAGACTGACGGAGATGGTGTCCCCTCTGGCGTGCGTGTGTGTGTGTGTGTGTGTGTGTGTGTGTGTGTGTGTGTGTGTGTGTGTGTGTGACTCACAGACTGACGAGGACCCTGAAGGAGATGGTGTCTCCTCTGGCGTCGGCGGCGGTGGCAAGGGGTGTGGGCATTATGTTTGCTCCGTAGCGGAATAGCATGAAGAAGTAGTGAGAGGGACGACCGGCTAGGGGAGGACACACAGACATGACAACACCACGAGACACGTCATCAGTTTGCAGTAAACATTTAATCCCGGCCTGGGGTGCGTTTCCCAAACAACGACGGATGTTAGCATTTGAACCACCGTTGTCCGTAGTAGGTTCAAACGACACAACAGTCCGATTCCGACCGTTTCCCGAAACTCTCCAACTACCTACGTACAACGTAAGTCTGAACTATGTTAGTTTAGACTTCTGTCGTTGAAACTGCAAAGTATCCAGATGTGTCGGAAGTGCTCGGAGAGTATTCGGATGCATTCGTTGCGGGGAGGCAGAAACGACACCACGACAGTAAGCAACAAAAACGTAGCCTTATTTCAATTCAGCCGGTATGTAGGCTGTGACAACTTCAGCAACTTAGGAAAATGTTCCCCAACACAATCATGTCCCTTACTCATTAAAAAGCAGTGACTGAATACGTTTGTAAACTGTATACGTTTGTAATGATATAATCATATATTTCATTTATGCTACCCTACATAGGTGTGCATATAAATATAACCAAGGCCACCAGTTATTCATGTGCCACGATGGTTGAGTTGTTAGCTCGTTAGCCCACTATGCAGACATTCTCCCTTTTTCGGAGAGATACGGGTTCGAATCCTGCTACACCGTAATCAATTTGAAACACGTGGAATGGCCTTGATTGTGGATCTGTGAACCGTGATCATACTCTACATCACAGTATTAAAAACGACCTGTCAAATCAGCCAATAACTTTAATAATCCAACAACATATTGCAACAACTTTTGGTGTGTTGTGGGGTGAATTTTCTATCGTCTTTTTACATGACCTGGCAAGTGCCAGGATGAAAATGAAGTGAATTAAAGTAAAACCATTCATGCAGTGGGTGGCGGTAAAGCATTGAATGGTGCCTAATCTGACCCAAGACGGCCAAAGGTGACGAGCAAGACGTCACGTGTACAGAAACCGACATAAACAATGGTCTAACGACAGGTCCAAGCTAATCGTTCGAACTATACAGTTTAACGATGGAACTTCCGATGGATCGTCCAGACTTTGCTGTTGGGAAACACCTGCGTCGTTGAACGATCCATCGGACTAATGTTGTTGTAAACATCCGTTTTGTTGTGTCGTTCGAACGATGCTGTTGGGAAACAGTAGTGTCGTTAATCCATCGTTCAAACCTACGAAGTTGCTAAGGAAGTTAGCAACGACGGTTTTGGGAAACGCACCCCTGTAGGGGAAGCCTCGTAAAAAAAAAAAACAACCAATATTGCGTAGTGTCACTCATTGTGTTGTGTTGCATAGTGTTGTTGGGAGAGCTGTGTGTCGTGTTCTGTTGTGTTTTGATTACCGTTGCGGGCGGAGCAGACAAAGTCCACCTTGAGGGGCAGGTGCACCTCGGTGATGCTGATGGAGCCCCTGCAGGGGTGCAGAGGGGGGGTGCTGGGGTCCTCCTCCCCCTCCTGAGCGCCCCTCTCCAGACGCCCAATCTCACACAGCAGCGCCTCACGCTTCTCACCTGGGGGGTAGGGCACAGGTACACATGCCATTACTATGGGGCTATGAATTAGTGTGTGCGTTTGTTGGAGTATTATGTATTTGAATGTGTGTGTGTGTGTGTGTGTGTGTTATGACACTAAGTTTCGAACACATTCATTCATATAAAACACACAAGGTGACACGCCCATGTTTAATGTTTATGTTAAAACTTCTGTATATGTGTGTGTGTTTTTGAACATGTATCTGTATACGTGTGTGTGTGTGTGTGTTTGAACATGTATCTGTATACGTGTGTGTGTGTGTGTGTGTGTGTGTGTGTGTGTAATCCTACTGGATATGAGCAGCAGCCTCTCTGCCTCTGCCTCCTCTGCTGATCCTTTCCCGTGCTGCTCGTCCACACAGCAGTTCAGCGCCTGCTGCGTCTGAGAGATCACCGTCGCCAGCTTGGCAGCCTCCTCCTTCATTGCCTGAACACACACACACACACACACACACACACAGGTGCGCGCACACACACACACACACACACACACAGGTGCGTGCACACACAGACACACACACACACACACACACGCGCACACAGACACACGAATAAGCTGATGAAGATGAATGTAGTCTTTACATAAAACAGGCAGATTACTGAAAATTAGTAACACACTAAAATTAGTAACACAAAAACACACACACACACAGACACACACCTTAATTTTCTCCCTGTTGTTGAAGCATGGCTGTGGTTGGGGGCGGGGCTTTTCTGGGCCCCGCCTCCATGGTGTGACACTCTGCATCGGCTTCTGGTCGCTACGACTCTTGGAACGGTACGCGTCAATGCTACACACACACACACACACACGCAAATGCACACAAACAAACACACACACACACACACACACACACACACACACACACACAGACTTAGGTCTTCGTCTGAACATGAAATGAAGACCATAGTTAAACTGCTTCAGTGACAAAGACAGTGACTGCTGTTTTTATTTCCACACAAGAAATTCCACACATCTGAGTCTTCTTAATTTCCTGTAACGGACTCAGTCAACTTTATCTGTAGCTTTGGATTTACCAGAAAGTATCTTTGCACACTGCACATGTTACTATAGCAATAGTGTAATGTTTTTAATATGTTGCTGTTCAAGTTGCTGTTTGGTTACCTGTAGAGGGGCTGTGTGTCTGTGGGCGTCTTCAGGCCTTCTGAGGTGAGCTGGAACGACAGACGGTTGGACACTGAGGCGGCAGCAGCAAGGCGCTGGATTAAGGGAGGCAACGGGAAACACACACTTATCATCAGGTCAGATAACCAAGACCATTTCCACACTTGCATTTAAAGTTTACCAAAACATTTTATCAGTCAATCAGAACATACCATTGCTCCAATCAAACTCAAAATAATAATAATGTATGAGAAAGCTGTATGTTTGTAATACAGAAGGGACAGTAAATGTTATGGCAATGGACTTGAAGTTGATATTGCTAGAACAATAGTGTCTCAATTAAATTTCACACTATAAAGTGTGTGTGTGTGTGTGTGTGTGTGGGGGGGGTTAGCATCATACTATATAGCACTGAAAAGAGTGAGGAATTGTTGTGGGAGGTATTGAGGGTGTGTTGTGGGGGGTATTGAGACACCAACTTACCAGAGGGGTGACCACCTTCTCCACAGACTCGCTGAGGGGTGATAGAACACAGCTGGGGGGCAGTTTGAGGAGCTCATCCTCCTCCTCATCATCATCATCATCTGCCCCGCCTGGCTTCAAGCCCTCCTCCAGCTCCTGTTTCACCTCTTTATTCTCCCCTTCTTCTTTCTTCCCTTCCTTCATGTCCCCGCCGTCTTCTTTTTCTTCTTTCATCTTGTTGAGCAACATGTTTTCCCCCTCCCCCTCTTGCCGTCCTTTTTTGTCCCACTGATCTGTCTGCCCATCTTCACAAGGCTCCTTATCAATGATCTTCTCATTTCCCATGTCGCTGCTTTGTTTAGTTTTTTCAGTCTTTTTCTCTTCTACTGTTGTTTTGCTGTCTGTTTTCACATGGTCCCTGATAATAGGTGTGCCGTCCTCTGCCTCCTTCTCTCCCTTCTCCATCTGTTCTCTCTCTGCCTTCTCCATGCCTTCACCGCATCCCTCCTCCTCCTCCAACTCATCCAGATCAGCTTCGTTCAGCACGTCCTTGAAGATCTCATCCAGCATGGCAGAGGTGCTCATCTCTGTTGGGGTGCTGGCAATCCCCACTGTCAGGCAAACACACCGGTCAACACACGGTCAATTCCAATCAATCAATCAATCAATCAATCAATCAATCAATAGGTTCACATAGGAGCTCTACTGAATAGAACTAATTTAAAGGGATGCACGAATCAATGTCAACCAAAATGCATTCATCTAAAATCTTCATCACTACCAGTCACCATTGCTTTATCTTCAAAACAAATAGAAAGTTTTTTTTTTTCCCCACAAATAATGAAGACAGTTCATGACCAACCACAGCCAATTATCCTAACTGACAGGTTGCTAATTGATGACAGAGCCAGGTTGCTCCATCCCCCCTTACCTTCAAGGGGCGGATCTGAGGAGCTGGTGTCACGAGGTGGAATGATTTCGTCTTGGGAGAGGTCAATGGGAGCCAGAGTCATGTTGCCATCAGAGGAGGCAAACGACAGGGACAGATCCTGAGAGTACATCAGTGGGAACAACAGTTACTACCATCTTTTCATTATGCCTTTCCTACTACCACCTTTTTGGCCGTTTCCTGCTTCCAGAACATACAGCATATGCATGTTTAGTCATCGATGCGGATGGGCTGACGACACCGAGGGAGTATACTACAAAGGTGCTTAGATGACAAACCTGGTTTATTTGACCCAAAGACAGTCTTAAACCTCACAGAAGGGGAGCCCATTGCCATTTCTTTAGTGAAGTGTGTGAAGGCCTGGGCTCTTCTACTGAAAGGTTTACACCAAGGTTTAAACCAACTTTAAAAATTGCATGGATCTTTTACATTGGTTTAACCCAACAATGCTGTGGATGTTTATAACAGAACTGTTAAGCTAAACCAAAGTAAAAAAAAAAAACATACAGCTTGTTTACTTAATTTTTTAACTTTCTCCTCTTTTCACAGTGTACTTGCAGGTGGCACAGGAACAGGGAAAGCAACATTTCTTCCTGGATATAATAAAAACTATAATTATATAATTATAATATAATTAAAAAAGAAGGTGCACACATCCTAATGCACAAACCCAAAACACACCACAAGTGCAAGTCCCTGTGTGTAGGTGCCAGGGAGTAAAAAAACATAAACCTCTGTGTGTCCTTTCCACAATGAGACCCCAGTGCACCCAAACCTTGAATGGTTGTGAATTTCATGTACATTTCATGCAGTGCATGTCTACATTAGGGGTGGGAACCATGAAGTAACTCATGCACCACACCGCTCTGAGTCTGGCTTACATGCTGCGGCTGCTGGGGGGGCCAGGGGATGCGACTCCGTCTGGGGGGGAGCTGACAACTTGCCTTTAAATACAGCACAGGAATTAAGAGCCTGCTCGAGACCTCCCTATTGGTGCTAAAGGAGGAAGCACTAAACTAATCAAATACTAAGACAGACCTAATCTATACTAATAAACTCTTTACCTAGGTGCCTTGTGCTTGAAGAAGTCTGTGTGTGTAGGGAGTGTATGTGTCTGTATGTGTAAATTACTTAAGGCACATGTATCTCCTTGTGTGTATATGGGTAGTCTGTTTACTCTGTGTTCCTCTACACCTCGGTTAGCTTATTATGTCCCCCTTTTGTAAGTTGCTTTGGATAAAAGCGTCTGTTAAGTGTAATGTAATGTAATGTAAAAGCACTAAGACCATTTTCCCACCATTGCCATGCTGGTGCCAGAGCTGGAGCTGGTTCTGGTCAAATGCACTATAAGAGTACTTTCCTTTTGCAGAAATATTGGGCTTTTGGCTCTGCTGATAATCAATGCATCTGTGTCTTTTTTTTGCTGACTTTTTGTGAGGCTTTTATTTTAGCAGACTTGGAGGTTGACCTTGTGGGGTATTCTTCCCATCTGTTGCATCATTGGGCATTAGTAGGAAATAATAGCAACTGCATAGGATTGTTTTGACTAAATGATCAGGGACATTTCTCCAAAACTGATTTAAATATCAGTAAATATTAAAAATAAATAAAGGTCATCACAAATAATGCAAAATTCAAAATTCAATGACTTTGCATTCTGAGTTAGTTTTTTTAACTAATGTAAGAAATCTACAATCAGCCATTGCTGGAAATCCTAAAATCATTGGGAATCTGCAAGTGCAAACACTCCTAAACTCACAGACCACCTCTAAGCCAGTCATAGTGACACAACTGCACTTCTGCACCCATCATTTCACAGACTCCATCAGATAACAGCAGACAGCATAAAGAAAGGGCCTTCAATGCTTTAGAGTAATGTTTCATTAGTCTGCATCATTACTGTGTGTTGATTATTGATTTTATTTTTCTTTAATTATTTATTGTTCTTATTATTAAAATTGCATTACTTCCTCAATTTAGCAATTAATTTTAATCATGCTGTCCGTCTGTCTGTCTATTTGGATTCGGCTTGTACAGCACTTTGGTCATAAGTTGATGTTTTTAAATGTGCTTAATAAAAAATAAAATAAAAAAAAACTTGACTTATATAGGAATGTCAGCAGATCGTGTGCAGCACTCACCTTGGATGGTCCTGGCTCGGAGTTACAGATTTTCTGCCAGGTCTTGGCTGCAACCGGCTGGATGGTGTATAGGATGTTCAACTCCTCTTGCCTTTCCTACAGGGACAAACCACAGCTGTTAACCAACAGTACAATGTTTAACTGAAGAGAAGTAACCATGTGCTGTGGGGTAAAAATGACCAGAAACCGGACCGGCGGGGGGGGGCGCAAGTTGAGGGTTGTGTAGTGGGGGGACGTGTTGAGGGCTCTGTAGTGGGGGGGGGGGGGGGGGGGGGGTTGAGAGCGGTGTGTGTGTGTGTGTGTGTGTCTATGGGGGGGGGCGTTGAGGGCTGTGTTGTGGGGGGTATTGAGGGTTGTCAGAATATCGCGTACAGCACTCACCTTGGATGGACCTGGCTCGGAGTTGCAGGCTTTCTGCCATGCCTTGGCTGCAACCGGCTGGATGGTGTTAAGGATGCTTAGTTCCTCTTGCCTTTGCTAAAGGGACAAGTCACGGCTGTTAACCAACAGTACATTCTAATACACATAAACTGGTACATGACACTAGGCCCCAGATACTACATCACTACTGGGTTGCTTGAGGTCTAGCAGCATACTACATAGCACTGAAAAGAGTGAGGAATTGTTGTGGGAGGTATTGAGGGTGTGTTGTGGGGGGTATTGAGGGCTGTGTTGTGGGGGGTATTGAGGGCTGTGTTGTGGGGGGTATTGAGGGCTGTGTTGTGGGGGGTATTGAGGGGTGTGTTGTGGGGGGTATTGAGGGCTGTGTTGTGGGGGTATTGAGGGTTGGGTCTCCCCCGACCTGGCGGATGAAGGCAGCCTGGGAGGTGCTGGGCCTCTCTGCCTCCTGTAGTTGGCGGTGCACGCTCTGCACAAGTCCGGAGGGAGAACGAGATGGGACTGTGGCAGAACGTGGGGTAGCACAGGCCTGCTTTTTGCCTATTAATACACACACACACAAACACAACATCGGTCAATCCAAATAAATTACCCGTCTAGACAAAGTACAACAGTTACAATCACGTGTACACATTTGTACAGTCTGCCTGCTTTACCAGATTAACACAAGCAGATGGAAGTAGACAGTAGTTCACTGCTGTTGGAATGGCATATGGTAGTATGTCACAGCTCTCTCTTACCTGTGACTTTTTCAGTCAGTATCTGGATCCTAGAGTGGATGGAGGGGAGGGCCGGGGTGTCAGGCTTCTGAGGTGGTATGGTTGCTCTAGGCGAGACGGGGTCTTGGTTTTCTTTGGCAACCCGGCGCCGTTTGATGTCATTATCTGACTCAAACAAACACGTTTTATTAACTTTATTACTTGCTATTGTACTATTATAGTTCAATCATTACTGTAAGTTTTGCTACTATGTTTGAATAAATGGAGAAGTTACAAAACATTAAGTTTTTTTTGTTTTGTTTTAAATGTATATCTGAAGTGGGCCAATGTCCGTGATTTTTCACACGGTTAAACAATCTTTTATGACAACGGCCGAAAGTGACTCACCACTGTCCGAGCCCTCCACATCTCTCTGCCTTTTAGGCTGCAACTCTTCTTTCTGATCCATAGTGCTTTGACAAGACGGAGGCAGAGGCAGAGACCAAGACCAATCAGCTTAACGTCGATAAAATGTACTGTCCCAATGTGTTTTCGTCATACAAACGCATAATAACTCGTTACATATTGCTGTTACCCCAAAAGAGTCACATTAGTTAAAATCGACAGTCTAATGCTAATTGGGTCACAACTACTTCTCTCTTAAGAGGTATTGCTAGTTTACAAGCTAACTGGTGACTGGTATAACCAGTGGTCAGCGTCGCCTTGGTTTTTAAAATAGATAAATATAAAGTCATATAAAGTTACGTAAACATGTATAGCATAGTAACAAATTAGCAACTAACTAAGTCGGGAAGACGTAAAACAAACAAACAAGAATTTCCAGCTGTTTGAAAGTGCTGAGTAAGTTAGTGCTGCCTAGCAATCCGTATACTATGTTATACGACATTACACATGTGAAAACGTCAGATTCATTTAGAAAATGTAAGTAACAAGTGTTAAATAAACAATTACCTTTCTTCTGTTATCTAACTGTGGAGCTCCTCGTCTTGAGGTTTTGAATCTCCGCGGTTCTTCGGTCACTTCCTATGTTTGAAACGTCACCTCCGATATGGGCGTGACTCCTGTAAAACAGAAATGTTTCCCCGCCGGTTATAGGCTACTGTTGCAAGTTCGTGTCAAATTTTTATTATAACCGTTGAGCTGAAATGTCGTGTATTTATGCGTTGAGATAGTAAACAAAAACGACCACAGGTTGACAAAATGGCTTAAGAAAGTAAAAGTTCTGCCATGTGCTGTCTGTCTGTGTTTTACACAGGTGTTTAGGTCATCTACCTGGATGACGAATGCTATTTCAGTCAATTGGCTGGAATAAATATGTTGCAGAACTTTACTTTCTCAACCTGTGATGTTTGCCTCTGATGAAGGTGTGTACTGGCACACTTGTCCCTCTCTGTAGTTGCAATTTTACTTTCCAAATACAGCCACGCCATGTCGCTGCAATACACTCTTTTGTGAGCAATGCTTTTCTGACAACCTTTGACTGTATAACGGCATGGGGAACAACTCGTGGCGACAAACATACCATGATGTCGCACACCCAATTGTGTTCCCAAAACTTTGGTGTGTCAGACCGGACAAGCACCTTGTCTTCTCCGCTGCAGGAGGCAACTGCAGGTCTCGGCCAGTACAGCATACGGCTTAATTATTAGTTAAAATATAGTCTGGCATGTGTTGCAGATTTGTCATAAAGTGATATTGTAGCCATAATGGACAATGATCCATACCGGTTGTTTAAACAGATGTGCATTTTTAAATGCTTAGTGACTAGGTTACTTTAGTAATAATAACAATAATGAGGATAACAAACTCGACATTGGTTACTGGTAAACAAATCACAGTTGCAGAAAACATCAGAGAAGCTATCTGGCAACAGGTTCAAAGCTGTGCGTCATGACGCGCTACCACTTCGCCTACCAAACTCAACCTGTGAGAATGACTAGGATTTTGCCGAGTAAGTAACTTAGCAGACATGTAGTCATTTATGTTATACAAGAGCCAACTGTACGTTCTTCCTCGTCAAATATGACGAGATCTTGTGTACATTCTCACAGTGAGCCATTTCTCCTGCCTCCTTTGTCATGACGCAAACTTCTTCCTCCTACTCATCGGCAGTTAGTCCGAAGAATGCGCTGTGAGGAATGGAGTGGAATGAACTCTGATCAAACCCTGAAAAGAAGGTAAGTGGGTTTATGTGTATTGGTGGCAAGTTGTTATACTTGCTAGACGATAGCAGTCCTACCACAAATGGATGTTAAGACAGGAGTAACTCAGTTTACTAAGGAGGGAATAGTTTATTAAGAAAGCGCGTCAGTTTGCGCCTCTGCCGTCAAGTTTCAGAGAAATACAGTCCTCATCCAAAAGATAATCTCAGTCAGTGTGTGCGCAGGGGACAACGTGTTGTTTGCATCTGGCTCATATATATAGACTTTATTTTGCGATCAGGTGATGCCTGCCCAATAATGGCAGTGCTTTTTACCAGAAGTTAAGTGCAGAAGTACTCATCAGTTAGAGTCTGTAGCAGTAACTTAATCCTTGTTTAGAAAACTAAGAAAGACAGCACAAGCGGTTTTGACAGACTGGACTGGACCTTGTCCTGTCACAAATAAAAGACAAATGTATGTTAGCATATGCCAAAAAACATAATCTAATATTTGTATCTATGAGTAGCCCACACCATCCTAGGTTACAACAGGTACAGGTGAAGGTCATTTCTGCACGAGGGACTGTGTGACATCTGGAGTTAAGACTTGTTCTTTATTCAATCATTGGTTGATATGTTTCAGCTGGGTTTGTGCCATCTATTTAACACAAAAAGTGAGAGCAAGAAAATAATGCCACACACGTCATTTTTATCCTCCCTTGTTATTTATTGATATGACCAGGTGGCCATCAGAAAGGCACTGGTAATGTTCCTCTGGAACTTTTTTTTCTTGCTCCATTAGTCAGTTTTCAAGGGCACTACCAGTAACTCTGACTCAAGTCTTCTTTTTGCCCATCCAGCTGTTGTGTTATGCCCAACACTAGCCATGGAGACCCATTCAGTAGTTCTTGCCTTGTGCGGGCAGTGTAAGATGCCGGCTATCAGATCTGTGGCATGGTACTGTGCACTGATGTATTGCAGTGTATGAGAACAGTATTTTTCCAGCAGGTTTTTCTGCAAGTTTGCGAGGAACCATTCCAAGTTGGCAGTGCGAATTCCCCTTTAACCAGTTGACCCTCTCCAAAAATAACTGTGAAGTATGCACTTATTGCAAATAGACATTCATGTTTTCAGAAACACTTTGCAGAACCTCTTAATCCATATGTTCCCCCTGGAACAGTGCTGGAGCACGGCCACGGCCACAGCCACGGAGGGCTCTGGTAAGACTCCGACCTCCGTTCTCCTCCCAGCATGACTTCAGCGTTGTCCAGCTGCCCGTGGAACGTCCACGTCTGATTGGGTGACCCAGAAAGTGCTTTCAGTGGGGGAGTCAGCCTCGCCGTGGATTTGAAATGGAGATCATAGATCTCCCATTCCTCCCAAGCAGGAAGTGTGTGACAGAAAGAATGTGTTCTCCCTTCTCAAGTGTCTCTTTCTGGACACAAGCTCGGCAAGGATCACCATGCTCCTTCTAATGGCAGCTCCTTAAGGCATTTTTCCTTCCCCATCCTTTAGCCATGTGCCACACACAGCGTCAGAATGAAACAGTCCTGTGAGTGAATGAGCCCCATTTACAGCCACACTTTTAGGCATCAGTTATTGCCGGCACAATATGACTTTTTACAAATTAGAATCAGTTCCTTTCAGGTCTGTGATTCGTCACTGGAAAATGACTTTTGGCTTATTCTAAATGCTGGCTTAAAATTCTAAACTTTTTTTTAATATCATTTATTATTCCTTATGGAAAATATCCTGTGGCTATGTATTTACCCGCCCAGTTCAGTTTCATCTCAGTATGGTCCTTAAAATTTCAGTTTACCCAGTCACTCGAATGGCACCACAGGGACGATCATCTGCTAGCTTCGCAGGTGCCAGAGAAACATTTTCTCGGCGACTTGGAACACACTGAGGATGTCATCCTGATTTGATGGATTCTGGGGGGAGGTCTGGCTGTAAAGCACAGCGATCCTCCTTCTGGCCGCAGCGCAGCTCGCTGTGAGTTAGCGTAGCATGCCTATGCGCCTGGCTTGCTCTGGCTCTCTATGGGAGCGCTATGGACCGGTGAGCCAGAGACTCCCAGAAGAGAGCGGGCCAGACCCAAACCCAGACAGCTCAGCTGTGCCTCAGACAGACGGACGGGGTCCTCTTCCAGCGGCAAGCGGGGGAAAGGCTACATTCACAGACAGAGCTGACAAATAACTCTCGTCAGGCCCGTGCTGAGGAGCTGTGC
Source organism: Setipinna tenuifilis (assembly GCA_030347295.1). NCBI lineage: Eukaryota > Metazoa > Chordata > Actinopteri > Clupeiformes > Engraulidae > Setipinna > Setipinna tenuifilis. Next base: position 5,169,900 of record CM059268.1, on the reverse strand, counting down.
TGTGCCGTGCCTTCAGGTGCTGCTGGTCTGGTCCAACAATCCTGTGTGCTCCAGGGACCCAACAGCCGTCTGTTACTAAGACCTGATTCCAACCAGTTGAAACTTTCCAGACGATTGCACTTTTTCTCCCTCTTGAGAAGAAACCAACTTGTTTGTTTGTTTTGTAGGTATCTGGAATGCTTGTGGGTCAGATCACCATGACAGCGAATAAGAACTATAAAACAGCGTCCCACCAGAGAGAAAGGGGGCCAGGAGACATTCCAGAGAGGTGAGTGGTGCCGCTCAGGATCTAGGAAAGAAAAAGTGATGGATACGGTGATGATGACAAAGTGTGTCAGTTTTAGTCATAAAAGGATTTGGCTACCAAGTAGATGGCCTATTGGTGAGAGTCAGATTTCGAGATCAAACTGTGTCAAACGGAGGGTTTGGCGTATGCCAGTGGACAAGGTTATGATGATATCCATAGGAAAAAACCTGCCCCTCTTTAAAATGTGAAATTGAAAAGAAACTACCGATGTGTGTGTGTCTGTGTGTGTGTGTGAATGTGTGTGTGCATATCCAGTAATGCGAATGTCCATGTGGCCTTGATTAAGTTTCCAGTAAACTGTGGAAATGGCCCATCTGGATTTCCACATCGGGCCGCTCAACGATCTTGCTGAAATGAGCCCTGGATGAGCTCCCCTGTCCTTTTTTGAGCAGAAACGAAACGAATGCTGGGCGGCCCTGATCCAGTCCCCTCTGCCAAGCCTAATATTGCACAAGCAGCCGGCTGGAGCGCGGAACAAAGGCTCTGCTAACCTACTTTGTGTTCCCGTCCCTTCAGAAGGGGACGTGTGGTCCGGTCCATAGGCAGCAAAGTGAAGCAAATGCTGTCCGACAAAAACAATTTGTCAGATCAAATAATTACTTTTTATTTTTAACTCTTGCTTTGTTAGCTTTTTTTTGTAATTCATTCTTTCGCTGTGTTTTGTCTACTTTTTATTCATTGAGATTTCTGGACTAATGCTGTGCTTCTGATGGTTGCATGGAACCTGGCAATTTGTGGTCATTGTCTTTGGTGCGAATGTCACAGTGATGTCCCCTAAGCATCAATCAGTACAACCACAAAGACTCATATGCTCTGTATTTTTGTAGTGTGCCCCTCCCGTAGGTCATGTGATGTATGTGTGTGTGTGTGTGTGAGTGTGTGTGTGTGTGTGTGGATGGCGTTCTCCTCCTGGGTGAAGATGTGCGTTCTGTTTTCCAGGAATGCGTTTTTATTTCCTTTTTTTGCAGGTGCCAGTCAGTGTCTCCGCCTCCTACTCTGCCCACCATCAGACGTTCCCCGCACCCCTTCAGTGACTCGGAGGAGTCCATCCCTCGGCCACGCCCCACTCGTCCGGCAGACCACGCCCTCCTCCGGCCCCATAACAGGAACAGCTCCGCCCTCTCGACAGAATGCCCCTCCCTCAAGCTGCTAAGGAGCCGCGGGATTGGCCGGCTGGACCCTCAGCTTTCCGTCTTCAAGCCCGCCACTCCTGGACGAGGCAGGGGGCAGAAGGAGAACCGTCTGGAGGGGGTGTCGGGCACCCCCCCTCAAAACATGGCCACGCAAGGCTCACTGCACAAGGCCGCCGAAAACTCCTCATCGTGCACCAACCCCCAGCAGAAGCTGTCGGTCAGCAGAGCATCCACTCCCACCCAGCCGTCCTCGCCCACCCAACCCGGCCCTGACACCCCAACCCAGCTGGGCGCCCGCCGAATGCCCAGGAGGGAGTACTGCCGGGTGGAGCTTCCACGGATGAGCCTGTATGTGGAGCGCAGGGCCATCGGAGAGCAGGTTGCTGGGGGCAGTGAGGGCTGCCCCAGCCTCTTGTCCTCCCCCTGCAGCGAGAAGGCCTTCGACTTCCAGGACCTGCGCAAGCTGAGCCGGGCCTTCTCGGAGTGCTCCTACCCAGGCACGGAGGACGAGGATGGGGGAGGTGGCGGCAGCGGCGGCGGCCCAGAGGTGCGGAGGGGAGTGGGGGGGCGCCTGGAGAGGAAGCCCAGTCGGCGTGAGGCCCAGGCGCTCCTGCTGCGCTCCCTGTCCAGCCATAGGGGGCGCTCTTCCGTGCTCAGCCGCGTGCAGGAGATAGAGCAGACGCTGAAGGAGCGGCCCGAGCAGGCTCCCCAGTACCCAAGCAGCTGCTTCGGCCCTGGGGGGTCCATCCCCAACCCCCCCACCTCCAGCAGGCCCTGGGCCCCCGAGCGGAACGTGCGCAGCACCTGCACGAGCCCCACGGATTTCCGGGCGGGTCACATGAGGGTGCACAGCCCCCTCCCCGCTGTGAAGAGCCCAGGTGTGCCGCAGCAGAGCCCGGCCAGAGGCATGGCAGTGAACCCCCTGCCCAAACCCCGCCGCACCTTTGAGTACGAGCTCAACTACGCCCAGGACAGGCCCACCTCGCCAGGTAACGGCTGCCCACCCCAGAGCCCCACGCCCCGCGTGTCCTCGCCGATCCCGCTCCTCTCTCCCCGGGACACCAGGCAGCACATCAGAACCGGCAGTGGCTTCTGCAGAACCGTTCTCAACAGGTGAGAACCTCTGGTGGATTGTAGAAGAGCCTAGTTAGAATTGGAATTAAATGGTCACTTAGGAACAAAATGTGTTTTCTTTCCTTTTGACATTGTGCCTACTAGTGAATTGATAGTGGAATCAAGGGCTGATGAAAGAGCTCTTTTACTCATACCTGCCACATTCTTGTTATCAATGTCTGTTACATAAATACAGGTATCTGTCATATTTAACAAAAAACTTTAAGAGCCACTACACTCACTTGTGCACATAGCCAGACACATACCTAGTGTGAAGACAGTCACAGAAATGGTTTAAGACACTTCACAGACACACATACAGACACATACACAAACAGACAGAGAGAGATGGGGGATATTCCTGGAATTTATAGATAATTTATTTCATTTTAGTTTATGATACACTTAATTTCACTTGAAGTATGTTTGGAAACTGACACTCAAGGTGACAGGTTGTGTGTGCGTGTTTTCTTTCAGGGACTGGTACTGTTTAGGCGATGCTGCCCATCGTCCGAACTTCCAGCCCATCTCAGTGCAGACAAATGGAACCGTCTCCATGCAAATGTGCCATCGCTCCAGCTCTAAGAGCTCTTTTGAAGAGAACCCGTACGAGGACATCAACAGTAAGCATACACATGACACTGACTCTGAATGGTGGCTTAAAATATGTGATTGGTTCCCCTTAGACATACAGATGTACTATAATGCCCAGTCTTAACTGTCCCTGTCTCGTTATTGGGAAACTGAAAGATTTCTTTACATAACTCCCATCACAATACAAAAGCACTCAAGTATTGATTTTTATGTTATTGTATTATATTATTTCAGAAAAAGTGTAAACTTTTTAAAAAAAATATTTAAAATTAATTATAAATTTAAATTAATTTTATAATTAATTTTAAAATAAACTTTAAATAAACTGCATACTCCAGAACATGTACATTGTGGACTACGTGTTTAATGAAAAAGCACTCTCCTAGTGAGTCTGTGTGCTTGTGTTTTCTTTTGTCTCCCATTAACTGTTTACAAATTCTGCCTCTTATGTCCTCTTGAAGACAAATGGCTTCCTCTTGCACCTTTGAGTCTTGTTGATAATACACACAATTTTCTCCTGCATTGTATGGCTCTTAGACTCTAAATCACCAGTCCTATAGCATAAATGGAATGCGTTCTGGATGGCGGTGTGTTTGCACTGCGATGTGCAGAAATGATTAGGAGTGACCCTTGACATCCCCTATAAATCCACCCGAGAGTCTCGTCTCGTCTAGTCTGGCTGCGGGCGCGTTGTGTAGGCCCGAGGAGAGGCTAGTGCTCTTGAGAACAGACTGACCTCTCTGGCTTGAGTCGCACTTACATCAACAGCCCCCCCTACCCCCCCTCGCCCCCCTCCCTTCTGCAGCATTCACCGTGCGCGCTTGGAGTCGGGCCCTAATGTTTTTGGTGACAGCATGCAGAGGTGTCCAGTTGCACACGGTCTGGGCCTGTTGCCCGGCGCTGAGTCGAGTGTTCTTTGACACAGTGCATCTGACATGTAAATCGTCATGGAGACCACAATGGAGCCTCCAAGGATGATAGAGTGTTAGATGTAAACAGATTCTGTGCCACTCCCCCCCCCCCCTTCCCAAACACAAACACACACACGCACGCACGCACGCACACACACACACACACACACACACACACACACACACACACACACACACACACACACACACACTTGTTGGGTTGCCGAGTTTCTGTTTTAGTTATCATTGCACTCTCCTTCAGCCTGAACGATTTGCCCCGAAGTTAGTTATAAGATACAGACACTATGTTTAACCTTTAAATCTATTAATTAGATCTCTGGGTAAATTTAACTCAGTCTAATCAGTTTCAGGAAATGCCTCAATAGTTCAAGCACATGTCAACGGAACCACAGTGTACAGTTATGTGTGTGTCTGTATGTGTGTGTGTGTGTGTGTTTGTGTGTGTTTTGTGTGTTTTTGTGCGTGTGTGTGGGAGAGAAGGGGGTGTACAGAGAGAGAGTCTTGAATACCCATAATGAAGAAGAGTTATCTGTAATTGTCAAGTGCAAAGTGCCATTTTCATGTTTCAAGTGCAATTTTCGTATTTACTTCAACACTGAGGTCTAGAAATCTCAGCAGGAGGAGGAATGCTGCTTGGCCCGAGTGGGCCTCCAAGTGTTTAGGATGCAGTTAAGGATGATAACAGATTTTGTGTTGACTCCATCCCCACATATTTATTTGGACACTCTTACCCTTCTCTCCCCACAACCGTCCCCCTCCCTCCTCCTCTCCTCTCCGCCCCCCCTCCTCTCCACCTCCACCATTTCTCAGTGTCCCATAAAGAGGGCCCAGAGGACACGGTGGAACTCAGGGACCGCCGGAATCGCCTGGCGAGGGACAGCTTGCACGAACGGAAGAGTGTCATCCCCCCCCAGGTGACACAGCACACACACAGCACATTCTATAGTGGTACATCAACTCTGAGAGATGCCAGTGTTTACTTTGTCCCACTCTTTCCTTTACAGCTAAGTCAACTTTTTGCAGTGTAATTTCAACTCGTAATCTTAAACTTACACTCTTAAAATTAACACTTCTGTTAAACACTGAGAATTTTGCTGTGTACATACACTGCCATACAAAGACGAAGGCAACTACTGTACATGAACATGAAAAAAATGCCTTTAAAGTTGTCACACTGCCCAGTCAAACATGTTGTAGGTATAATAGCGGTGATGCTGTTATGTACTTTTTAAATAGGAGTTACTGCCTTTTGGCTTTATATGACAGTATATATGGTCTGCTCTCAGTGCTCACTGCCACTCAGGTAAACCAGGGTGTCTAATATCTCACATGGCAGTACCCACAGAGGTGCCCTTACATCTGGGCAGTGGGGGTATCAGAAAAGTCTTTTTTAGAAAGTGCGCTCAACTCCAAAGGTTTCTTATCAGCGTCTTCGGGTGCGGGCAACTGGAAATGGTATACTTGTAGATAGGAAGCCGCACTCTCGGTTATTGTTCTTGTTCTGTGTTTAATGGGTCAGCATGAAGACAGACGTTTCGGCCCAGCGGCCTTCCTCAGTGTCTTACAGAGGAAAGACACTGAGGAAGGCCGCTGGGCCGAAACGTCTGTCTTCATGCTGACCCATTAAACACAGAACAAGAACAATAACCGAGAGTGCGGCTTCCTATCTATAGGTATCAGAAAAGTGTCATTACATATAGGAAGGGGTTATATACTGTAAATGCAGTCCAGTTACTAAAGTCCTCACCCAGGAAGAGTGCCACATATCATATCATATATACCAGGGCAGAGGGAGTGCTCTAAGAAGGTGATTACAGTGGAAGCAAGTCTACTATCGGCCGGATGGTGAAAAACATTTGGATGTGAAATCTGTTTAAAATAAACGTTATAAGTTCACTAACTCAAACCAGAGGTTTACGGGAGCTGAATTTGTCCATTTTCCAGCAGGGGGAAGAGCAATACAAATGGCTGATAATAGGCCTCATGCAGAATCACTTCCGCTAAGATGAGTTGACCCTGAGAGAGTCATAAACCTCCTAATAGAAGGGCCCAATGGCTTCCTTCGCCTATAAAACTAAAAGTCATAGTGCTCTTAAATTAGGACACTCCCCACCTGCTCTGAGTTAACATCCCTAGATAAATTACTAAAACCTGCTTCCTGGAACACCTCCAGGAGCCATACAAAGAGTTACTGTATGTTTGTTTGTGTGTGTGTGTGTTTGTTTGTTTGTCCTGGGCGTAGTTGAACTCGTACTCAAAGGAGCGGGATCGGCGAGGACACGCGGGGCGTGGGGCTCTGGGGCGGGCAGCCGTTACCTGGCGAGGTGGGCCTGTCCTGGGCGTAGTTAAGCTTGTACTCAAAGGTGCGGCGGGGTTTGGGCAGGGGGTTCACTACCATGCCTCTGGCCGGGCTCTGCTGTGCCACACCTGGGCTCTTCACAGCGGGGAGGGGGCTGTGCACCCTCATGTGACCCGCACGGAAATCCGTGGGGCTCGTGCAGGTGATGCGCCCCTTTCGCTCGGGTGCCCAGGGGGCCTGCTGGAATTTAAAAGGGACAGGTTATATTAAAACAACATGATCATTTAAGTAAGCCATGTGAATATGCCAGACGTAGCGATGCGATGTGGTTTTCATCTGTTAGATCTTCATCTTTCCTTTTCATCTTTTAAACAAATAAGCCAGCTCTCCCCACACACACATTTGGCTGAAATAGCTCAGCATCAGTCATGTTTGGTCTTATCTCAGCAGCAGCACCCAACACACTACAGCACAGCACAAAGCACCCATTATCCCTAGAAGACCTCCTTACCTATCAGCACCACACCCAGAGGCCAGGCAGGGCTGGATAATTGATCCCCGCTGGTGTCAAAAGCACACAGCCATGTTAATCCCCATGAATGCACGTGGTGGAGGGGAGCAGTGGGAATCGAGGAGCTCACAGGGCTTGTAGCTGCACTGCTGAAATGTGAGTCAGAGCGAATGTGGGAGCTGCAGGAATCCCGCTCATGCCCTGGCCTGTAGTAGTTTACTTACATGCGATTTACTGACATGCTTATTGAGCTTAAGGTTAAGGTGTGGACACTTAGTCAGAATCATCCACCCAGAACCATTAGCAAGCTATTACTTAGCCTTACATCACCACATGTGTGTCAATAATTCATTTTTCTTTCTGTTTCGGTCTTACTCCCTCTTTTTCCTTCTGTCTTCTTACTATATATCTCTCTCTTTCTCTCTCTCTCTCTGTCTGTCTTTCTCTCTGTGTTTTTCTCTGCCTCCCTTCCCTCCTCTGTCCCCCTCTCTCTTTCGCTTTCTCTGCCTCCCTTCTCTGCTCTTTTTCTCTCTCTCTCTCTGTCTTTGTATACCTCCCTTTCCTCTTCTCTCTCTATTTTTCTCTCTCTCTCTTTGTCTTTCTACACCTCCCTTCCCTCCTCTCTCTTTCTGTCTTTCTCTGCCTCCCTTCCCTCCTCTCTCTATCTCTCTCTCTCTCCCTCTCTCTCTCTCTGTCTCTGTCTCTCTCTCCCTCCCTTTCCTCCTCTCTTTATGTCTTTCTATACCTTCCTTCCCTCCTCTCTCTTCCTCACTCTCTCTTTCTGTCTTTCTCTGCCTCCCTTCCCTCCTCTCTCTCTCTCTCTCTCTCTCTCTCCCTCTCTCTCTCTCTGTCTCTCCAGCCGTCTCTGGGTCTGTCTGGTTCAGCGGGGCGGCGGGGTCAAAGGTCATCGCAGCTGCTGGAGCAGCGAGTGTGTGGTGAGCGTGAGCGTGCCCTGAGCCGAGCGTCCCCCTGCCCCAGTCCCTTCCGGCCCCTGAGTCCAGCTCCAGACGCCGGCCTGAGGGGCTCTGGAGAAACCCTATCGCCACAGCCGCACATGAGAGTGCCCAAGGTCAGCCCTGTCTGCACACACACACACGCACACACACACACACACACACGCACATGCACATACACACACACACACATACACACACACACACACATACACACACACACACACATACACACACACACTCACACACACAAATGCACACGCACGCACACATGCAGATATGCATGCACAGACACACACACACAAATGCACACACTCACACTCACACACACAGACACACACTCACACACACGCACACACACACACACACACACTCACACACACGCACACACACACACACACACATGCAGGTATGCACACATGATGCATGCCCACACACACACACACACACACACACACACACACACACACATACATACATGATGCATACATGCAACCTGTCAGAGGGGCCACAGCTGGTTGCCACGGTTACACTAAACAGATTTTAACAAGCATCCCCCAGGGGCATCGTGGGAGCTGTAGTCAATGCCATGCGTGCTGGAACAATTCAGCGTGCAGAATCATTTTCCACTGGTGATTTTCTCCAATGACTCCGCTTCCTCCTTCATTCACGGAGGCAACCAGGGGAGCTGCGCTGGGCTGAGCTGCGCTGAGCTGGGCTGTGTGAGCTGTGTTGGGGTGGTGAGGTGGGGCCGTGAGTGTCAGCTTTCCCCACACACACACACACTAACACACACACACACACATGCACACACATGCAGCTGGAGGTAGAGGGGGATTGAGAAGTGGGAAGTGGAGAGGGGGAAGTGGGAAGGGGGTCGGGGTCCGGGGTGTGGGATTTGGGAAGAGGGAGGTGTCACCTGACTGTCTGCTAAAATCCAGAGTCTGCCAAGGTGGTGAAAAAAAAACTAAACCCCCTCGGGGCCCGGCTGTGTTGTGAGGGAATCTGCTGGCCTCACCAAAAGCCCTCCCCACTGTCCCCTTTTCTCCCAGGGCTGCCTGAATCAGGGCCGTGAAAGGTTCTCGCAAAAATGGAAAAGTTTTGTTGCATTTTGGCCCTTTTGTCCACCAGACAACAGGCTTCTAACGCTTTTAGGCTCCTGAAAGTGCAAACTTTCGAAAATGGGTTCCAGAGTGGAATGTTTTGAAGATGCAGTCCACGTTGCCATGTAAACAGGCAATCAGTCACTTTCTCGCTCTCGTTTTTTTTCACCTTTTCACTCTCTTTTCCTTGTCTTTTTCCCTGTGTCTCTTATCGCTGTCTATTCCCATTCTTCTTTCTCTCTGTCTCCCTTCTCTTTCTCTCTTTTCTTTTTTTCTGACTGCTCTCACACACTCTCCATCTCTCTCTCGGTATGTCTGTCTGTTTTCTCTTCCCTTTCTCCTGGCCCCTTCTTACCTTCTCATATCAGCCTGCATGTGTGTGTGTGTGTGTGTGTGTGTGTGTGTGTGTGTGTGTGTGTGTGTGTGTGTGTGTGTGTGTGTGTGTGTGTGTGTGAATGCCTGTGTCTAAGTGTGTGTGTGTGTGTGTGTGTATAGGGTTCACGCCAGCACAGGCTCTCCTGAGACAGTCATTGTTGCACTCACTAAAGTCTCCCCTGGATATTTTATTTGTCTTTGACATATTTGAAGATAAAATGCAAGAGGCTGAAGCCCAACTGTGAGGGGCTATGAGAGCCTGAAGCCGAGGCATATAGACTCATTTCCACTTCTCTCAAATCTGGATCAGGCCATGGGGGACTGGGGCTGAAGATTTGTTCTCTTTCTCTCTCCTCTCTCTCCTCTGTCTCTCTCTCTCTCTCTCTCACTTACGCCACCCCCCCCCCCTCTATGATTTTTTATCGCTCTTCTCTGTCTCTCTCTCATCTCTCTTTGTCTTTCTCCTCTCTCACACTTTCTCTCCCCTCTCTGTCTGTCTCTCCTTTGTGCTTGGTGAGGGAGGAAGGCGAGGTCTCTTTTGGTCTCCTTTGTGTGAGCTGTGGAGTGTTATGGGTGCTCGGAGGATATGTGAATGGGAGGGAGTCGGAGGGAGGTGAGATGGAAAACAGGCTGGGTTGCCATGGGACTCGCCTCTGCTATGGTACATTAGTGGTTTGGGATGCAAAGCCCCGATATTCCCCAGTGAAGACCTGGAGCCGGCCTGCACAGCTGTCTCTCCTTCTCTCTTTCTCCCCCCTCTCTTTCACTCTCTTTCTCTCCCTGTCTGTCTCCCATTCTCCCTTCTCTCTTCCTTTCTTTCTCTCTTTCTCTGTCTCTCTCTCTTGCTTTCCCTCGCTTTCTTTTTCCCTGTCTCTCATTCTTCCCTCCCTCTCTTTCTCTCTCGTTCTCCCCCTGTCTGTCTCTCCTTTTCCCTTCTCTCTTCCTGCCTTTCTCTCTCTCTCCCTCTATCTCTCTCTTTTGCTTTCCCTCTCTTTCTTTCTCTGCTGTCCCCATGCTCTAACTTTTCCTACATTCTTTCAGTCATTCCCTCTCTCTCTCTTTCCCTCTCCCTCTCATACACACATTCCCTTTTCCTCACTCTCTTTCATACTCTAATTCTTTTCCCATTTTTAATCATTCTTTCTCTGTCTTTCTCTCCCTCTTTTCCTTATGTTCTCTGTCTCTATGCCTCTCTCTCCCTCTCTTTCTCTCCCTTCCTCCCTCCCTCTCTCTCTCTCTCTCTCTCTCTCTCTCTTTCACTCACTCTCTCCGTCCATTTTTTTGTGTGCACAGCTGGTTCAGAGGATCAACTCCATCTACCGCAGCAAGAGGGGAAAGAAGAGACTGAAGAAGCTCTCCACGTCCAACACCGAGATCTCCTCTGTCAGAGGTATGGGGGAGAGGGGAGAGGGGAGGGAGGAAGGAGGAGAGGGAGGAGGGGGGACACGGAGATCTTCTCTGTCAGAGGTATGGGGAAGAGAGGGGTGAGGAGGAGGGTGGAGGGAGAAGGGCTGGCTGGCTAGCTGGTCCCCGTCCATGCTGAGCTGTGATGTGGCTAAATGAGGTTGAGAGAACAATCGTAGCACTGATCCTCTAATGGGACCATTTGCCTGCCCATCTCTATTCAGTGCCCCGCAAGTCTATTGATTAAGCATCCGTGTGTGTTTGTTTGTTTGTTTCCTGTCTGAGTTTACAGAAGACAACAGTGGGAGTGAGAGTGATTCAGACGACCGCTTCAATGGTGAGACCTCATGCATTGCATTGCATCACAGCCCTCTGGGGTGACATCATGTCACTCACTAAAAACATGAAAAAAAAACAACACAATAAAATGACAAGCATGGAAAATATACGCCCATTCAAAGCATGGGCTCTGGGTTAATATGCAGTGGTTTGTATAAAACTGCCCATTTATACTCTCTCTGTCCTCTATATCACCTCTCTCTGCTTTTCTCCCATCCCCCTCTCTCTCTCCTTCTCTGTCCTTTCTTCTCTCTCTCCCTCTTTCTCTCTCTCTTTCTGTTTTTCTCTCCCTCTTTCTCTCACGCTCTGTCTCTCTTTATTGGCTTCACCATAATTCTGTACACTATTGCCAAAGCACAGAGTTGGGAACAGGGAGAACAAAGAAACTGACTTAAACACACACACACACACACACACACACACACACACCAGTCACACACACACATACACCCACTTACACACACACACACTCACAATAAACACTGACCCACAACTTGTGATACCAGTGAGAAATAATCTAAATGAAAGCATATAAACAAAATAATCTCTTCAAAATTCAAGACAAACTAAAATGTTTACACATTATTGGGCTCTTTTCAACGAGAGATGGGTGGAAACTTCTCTCTGAGTCTGCCCTCTGTCTTTCTCTCTCTCTCCCTCTTTCTCTCTCTTTATTTGTCCTCTCCATCTCTGACTCACTTTGACTGTGTGTTGCTCTCTCAGTACTAGGCCTGCACAGTGCTGTCAACTATATTAACATACACAGTATACAGTACATATCCTTAAACATGCCTTAACCGCAAATAATGGTACATTTTCATAAGCTATGCTTTCACATTCTATAATAATTGATGTAGATACCCTCTCCCATAGTTTAGACTCCCTACTGTAATATCTAGGGTCTAGCAGTGAAGACAAAGCCAAAAAGACATTAACATTGTATATTTAAGTGTGTAGTAGAGTAGAGTAGAGATACTTTATTTATCCCAAAGTAAATTATTTGCTGATTGATTCCAAAACACATTATCATCACAACATTCAGAGATATTATCACATATTGCGGTCCTTCTCAGAAGCAACTCTGAATATCCTTTAGTTTTCACCTCTCCTTACCCTGTCTTACTCTCTCTCTCTCTGCCTCCTTTTCTCCCTGTTTCTGTCTCAGTCTCGCTGTCCCTCTATCTCTTTCTCTCTTGCCCTCTCTGCCCTCGTTTCCCGGCTCCCCTCTCCTGTTTCCAGCCAATGTACACTGTCAGCCCCAGCTCTGTCACTCCTGAGACGTATCCATTGTTGTGTTTGTGAATTCCATGCTATGAGATATATTTATCTGTCTCCTTTTCTCTCCCTGACTTCCTTCTGTGACTTTCTGTCTCCTCTTTTTTGTTTTCATTTCAACCTATTCCCTTTCTCTGACTGTCTATTGCCCTCTCTATTTCTCCCCCTCACTCACCTCTTGTCAATCTCTCTCTCTCTTCCCCTCTCTCTTTCTCTTTTTTTCTCTTCCACTATCTCTCCTCTGTCTGTTTCTGTCTATCTTTTTCCCTTTCTTTTTTTCTCTTTCTTCCCATTTTCTTTCTCTTTCTTTGTCTTTCTCCCCATTTTCTCTCTTTCTCTCTCTCTTTCTTTCTCTTTCTCTTTCTTCCCGTTTTTTCCTCTCTCTCTCTCTCTTTTTCCTCCTCTCTGTTGTTGTTCCTCTCCCTGTTCCTCTCCCTGTCCCTGTGTGCAGTGCACATCCAGAGGTTGTTGCGGCTGCAGTCTCTGCTGCGCCGCTCGCCGAGCTACCGCACGCTGGAGCTGCAGCTGCTGCAGTGGCAGGAGCGCAGGGAGCTCTTTGAGTACTTTGTGGTCGTGTCCCTGAAGAAGAGGCCTGGCAAGAGCTCCTACACGCCCGAGGTCACATACCAGTTTCCCAAGGTATGCAGCCATTCCATCACCACCGCCACTACAACACTACAACAACTGCCACCACAAGAGAATGAGACAATGGCATGAGACGATGACTGCGATGACAACAGGGATGCCAAGAAAGGCATAATAATAGTCAGATGTTACATCCTGTTGCCACTAATTGTAATCTTAATGACCACAATGGCCGTATTTAGTACAACACAAATAAATTTGAGCGTATGAAATGCCAGGAAAGGCTGTTTACATGTCTGGGAAGCTTTGATGTAGCCTTGGAAGCACGGCTCTTTCAAGTATACTAGTCTTTACATGCATGGTTGAAGCCTGTGGAAATGAAGGAGAGGTTGTAGCTTTTGGACATTCTTCTGTCCAGTGACTGTGGCCCACCATGGCTGCATCCACTACTTTCAGAAATATAGTTTATAAAAATGTGAGGTCTTTGCCCTCCTGTGTCGAATAAATGAAAATCGTTAGTATGCTTGTCTGTTGTTCGTTAAAATGTTTGTTATTTTGTAAGCTTGTTGTTAGTTTGTTATAAGGATCCACAGATGCCTCAAATGAAGTATTAAACTTGAAAAACTGCACACATCACATTAAGATGAAGACGAGAGTGATTTACAGTTATTTAGGTACAGAGTTTTCTTGAAGGTACAGTCCCTGGAGCATTTTGGGGTTAGACATCTTGCTTAAGGGCACTTCAGCCATGGATGAGTGTGCAGGAGAGCACTAGTTGTTTACTCCCCCACCCCCCATTCTTCTTACTGGAATGGGATTTGAACCCATGACACTCTGGACCCAAGACCAACTCCCTAACCACTAGGCCACAGCTGCTTCTCTTTGTTTGAGCTGATTTATTGGACCATGTCCACAGCCGTATGCATGTCAGCACCACCGCATCATCATCCTCATCCGTACTGACACGTTGATGATGGCCCAGTGCTGAAAGGCATGCAGTTGTGGACATGGTCCAATAAGACATAAGAGGGTAATTATATGTAATTTCATGGTAATAATAATTTTTTAAACCACATATTACAAGTTATTACCGTGTAGTACAAATTATTACCATTCCATTATACCTTTAAATCAAAGCAGTTTACGTTGTTCTTGTCTAGAAACTGCACAGTAATCCTTAAGCTTTATTACCATGAAATTAGGTATAAATTACCATAAAATGACCCACTTATTACCGATCTGTAATGTAAAGTGAAGTGTTACCCAAAGTTGACTAACAGTGGCCCGTGCTGCCACAGCTGGACCGGCCGACCAAAGAGATGAGGGAGGCGGAGCAGCGTCTGAAGGCTATACCCCAGTTCTGCTTCCCCGACGCCAGGGACTGGAGCCCCGTCAACCACTACAGCAGGTATGACCAGTACAGCAGGTACAGACAGTGCACCAGTTACAATCAGTACAGCAGTTAAAACCAGTACAGCAGGTATGGCCAATACAACAGGTATGGCCAATGCACCACTTACGACCAGTACACCAGTTACGACCATTACAGCAGGTATGTCCAACGCACCAGTTACAACCAATACAGCAGGTCCAACCAGTACAGCAAGTATGGCCACTGCACCACTTACAACCGGTAGGTATGACCAGTACAACAGCGACAGCCAGTACAGCAGGTATGACTAACGCACCTGTTACAACCAGTACAGCAGGGTTAGGCCAATGCACCAGTTACGACCAGTACAGCAGGTATGGCGAATACAGCACTTACGACCAGTACAGCAGGTATGGCCAACACACCAGTTATGGCCAATGCAACAGTTAGAACCAGTACAGCATGTTATGACTGGAACACTAGCTTCAACCAGTACAATAGGTAGGTTATTACAACCAGTGCACCTGTTACAACCAATACATTAGGCAGGGGCGAATCTAGACCATTTTTAGGGGTGCCAAGGCACCCCCGCGAAACTGCTCGGCACCCCCTGGCTCAGTGCAAAATGAATAATATATTATATATAATAATAGTGTTGTGTGATAAGCACTGGGGACGGGCACCCCTAAAGACCAGATGCTAAAATCGCCCCTGACATTAGGTATGACTACGGCACCAGTTACAAACAGTACAGCAGGTATCGCCAATGCACCAGAGACAGCCAGTACAGCAGTGACGATCAGTACACTAGCTTCAACCAGTACTGTAGGTTATTACAATCAGTGCACCAGCTACAAACAGTACAGCAGGTTATGACCAGTGCACTAGCCTCTACCAGTACAGCAGTTATTACAACCGGTGGAGCAGTGGGACCAGTACATGTGGTAAAAGTGATTCCTATTTCTCATTGTGATCACACAGCATAACACACCACAGCACACAACAACATTCTACACTGTAAACCCGCATAAGTTAATACAACTCAAAACTTTTGATGTAACTGATTACGTCAATAGTTTTGAGTACATTAACTAAATATTTTAATTAAATTACTTTGAAAAGTTTAAGTACATGAATTTTGTACTTAAACTTTTAAATTAACTTTAATTAAAATATATAGTTAATGTACTCAAAACTATTGACGTAATCAGTTACATCAAAAGTTTTGAGTTGTATTGACAATCCGGGTTTACAGTGTATCTCTGCATTTACACCATCACACATGTAAGCAGGGGGTAGCCCTGGGAGCAGTGTGTGGGGAGGGTACCATGCTCAGGGCAAGTCAGTCATGGAGGAGGATGGGCGGAAACCCCTGGTCATGACCAGGGGTTTCCGCCCATCCTCCTCCATGTTGATGTCAGGAATTGAACTTGTGATCCCACCCACATGTTGATGTCAGGAATTGAACTTGTGACCCTTTGGCCTCAAGTCTGACTCCTTAACCGCTAGCCCATGGCTGGTTTGAGCAGTGCAGGGGATAGAATGAGCCAGATAATGTGGTCATTCTAACAGCTAGCAACAGTGTAGCAAGTAGGCTATGACCAGTGTATTAGTTATGAGGAGCAGGTATTGACCAGTGCACCTGACATGACCACTTGGAAGAAGTTATTCTGAAGGGAACTGATCATGTATACACTCATCCCTAAGTATTTCAGTTCAGGAAATGTCATTCTCTGAATGTGTATAGTTTGATGTATGACTTTTATAGTATACCTTATACTTACATTACCACTGCATTCATAGCATTATAGCCACATATCCTAGAGATGTATAGTTTTACTGTAGTAGTTTTAATACACTGTGTATTGTAGCCTGACATCCATGTTATGTTCTCTGCCACATGATGAATGACTGTTATGTCTCCCTGTTCCTCCCAGCGAGAGCTTCTCTTTCATGTTGACCGGCGAGGATGGCGGTCGGCGCTTCGGGTACTGCAGACGCCTGCTGGTGAGTGGTCGGGTGGCTTCCCATCCCCACCGCGTGATTGGCTGGACGTGTTTACTTCTGCAGTTAGTATTGCGATGTATGCTCTCTGGCAGGGCCCAAATATGTGGGTGGCGACGGCAGATGCGGTCACATGATTACAGAGCGGGGATATTGTTTTTAGCGATAGCGGGAGTGGAGCGGGCTCATCCCCCATAAGCCCCTAAGCAAAACAC
>CM059268.1:5148386-5150886 GCA_030347295.1 Setipinna tenuifilis | reverse complement strand
CCAGTTGTTCTTCAGTTTTTTTCCCTAATACTAATTTAAACGCTCAGTCCCTTGTGCTTATGTAAAATGAGACAGATCTGGCTCTGTCAGCCAACTTATGACTCATATAGCAGAGGTTACAAGGGGTGGGGGGTTGGGGGGTGCACACAGGGAATCCTGGGCTAATACGATCTCTCACTACTTAAATCTATTTAATCAGATGTATACATATATATATTTTTAACATGAGCGAGAGACCTATTCTGACTGACAGCCCTTCCTCGACTGCCAAAGCTCATTGTAGCTGGCGTGTGAGTGAGCTAGCGTGTTTATGTTAGCATTGGTGGAGAGCGCGCTAGCGGTCACATGAGTGTGTTTATGTTAGCATTGGTGGAGAGCGCGCTAGCGTTCACACGAGCGTGTTTATATTACCATTGGTTGGAGCGCGAGCTAGCCTTCACACGAGCGTGTTAATATTATTTAGCATTGGTGGAGAGCGCGCTAGCGTTCACACGAGCGTGTTTATATTACCATTGGTTGGAGCGCGAGCTAGCCTTCACACGAGCGTGTTAATATTATTTAGCATTGGTGGAGAGCGCGCTAGCGTTCACACGAGCGTGTTTATATTACCATTGGTTGGAGCGCGAGCTAGCCTTCACACGAGTGTGTTCATGTTAGCATTGGTGGAGAGCTCCAGAGGAACCAGAGCAGAACAATGAGGGCAAGCAGAACTTGGCCCAGCCCAGCCCAAACACTCACTCTGTCCGCGTCGCCAGGCACAGGGGGACATGCTGTGGCTGCTGCCCACACTGTCCAGTTAAACTACTTCACTGAAACACACTCAAACAACCACAGCACAACACAACACAGCAACCACAAAGGCACGGCCATTGTCTCCCCATGGTCCTCTTTTCCTTTGGCCCCCACGTACAAACCGCACGTACTGTACACCCACACCCCACTGCATTGTGCTCACACATGCTTTCACTTACACACAAACACATACACAAACACACACAAATAAACACACACAAAATAGACACACCTACAAACAAACACATAAACATACAGACACGCACACACACAGAGAAACAAAAAACATTCTCACACACACACAGAAACACACAAACATTCACATGCATATGATGCACACATGCACACACAAACAGACACACTGACACAACCACACACACACCATAATCATACCCATTGACACAACCACACACACTTTCATCCACAATTATCTGTTTGTGGGTATGTGTCTGTGTTGTGTTGCGACTATGTGTTTACCTGTGTATGTATACTGTTTAACTGTGTGTGTGTGCGTGTGCATGTGTGTGTGTGTCGTGTTCAAATCTGTGTGTGTGTAGGTGATGGAGCTGCAGCGTCCAGCAGACTGTCGTCTGGAGCACGTGGACCTGCGGAGTCTGTTCGGCTGCCTGAGCGTCCCTCAGATCATACGCATCTTCGCCTCGCTGCTGCTCGAGCGCAGGGTCGTCTTCGTCGCAGACAAGCTCAGGTGAGAGAGGCCCAGGACCGCCCGCCGCATCAGGGCCAGCTTTGGGCCGGATCAGAACTACAGTAGTGACACCAGCAATGGTGGGACAAGCTGTGGCTGCTGCCCACACTGATAACAAACAGATAACTGTGGATGAAAGTGTGTGTGGTTGAGACAAGCTCAGGTGAGACACCCCACGATCGCCCGCTGCATCAGGGCCAGCTTTGGGCCAGATCAGAACTAGAGTAGCGACGCTAGCAATACATTTCACTGGAGGTGGAAAAGTCTGTCTTTCAGAGAGCAAAAGCCTGGCCAGTATATAGTAGGACATATACATACTTTCCAAAGAAAGAATTTTCCAGCTATGCGTTTTAGTTATTTACATTTCCACTCATTTCAGTCCAAGATGTTTTTTTTTTTATGAAATAATATCCTTGCTGTTAGGGCAAATATTCAAACTAAATATTTCCTGAGCCATCTGTCACTGCTGTGGTGCACGTTAGTCTAATCACTCATAATTTTATATCCAAACGTTTTTGCACATGAAGTTAAATTGCTTCATAACTCTGAGTCGTTCAAGCAAATTATGATGTCATACTTTATCCAAACATTCCAGCAAGTGCTGCACCCCATCTGCCCCCCCATCCGCCCCCCTTCCCCCCTTCCCCCCTAGTGCGGGATTCCCCCCCTCAGGTCTAGTTACAGCATAACGTCCATATGAATGACCCTAAACAAACAATCCCAGCCCTGCCTGGTGTTTAGTGTGTTTAGTGGACGCTGTAGCCTGGGGGTCCATTTCCCCATTATACAGTATGATCATATCAGGGCTTCCCCAGGCACAGACCAACACGACACGCCTCAGAATGTATAAATGATTTCCGCATACTGTATCGCTCAGGAACTGAAGAAAAGAGAAACAAAACAAAACAAGTCGTGCAGTCATCCAGATGGTACTTAAACTGCCCCCCCCCTTCCTCCCTCTCTGTCTCTCACGCACACATACACACACATTCAAACACTCAC